>JAIUZE010066658.1:0-13815 GCA_022085475.1 Heliosperma pusillum | reverse complement strand
TAGAGGTGAATCTTACAGGGACAACGCCCGCTAGCTCACACTCGAACCCAAAAGAGCATAAGCAAAAAGCCATCCAAATCAATCAACCTGTTCATCCATGAAAAACATGAACGCCACAGTCAGTGGGGAGTAACTCCGGGTTCTCCCAGCCATATCACATCAAACGTACATATAAGGAAATACAAAAGTAAAATCATGCATATATATATATCCATGTGAGTTATGATAAGAATAGATAGGCAATCCGATAATTAATAATAAGATCATGTGGAAATCAATCCGAAACCATCATGTTATTCAAAGACTCGGGGAAAAGACACTCTTAGGCAATCGAATACGCTCACTAGGGCTTACATCTCACCGTTAGCGGTATAAGATTGATAAGATTGAGACTCGACAGACAAACCAAGTCAAGTCATGCGATGATCACAATAAATCCAACATATTATCATCCATTCACGAACCACGACATTGACGGTGTCCAATCATGCAATGACCATGAACAATATCATGAAATCACGCATTCAAAGACGACACAAGACGACAACTCTCACGGTAAATGAAACGCACTAGCATCGTGTACATGGCAAGTATGATTAAAAGGCATCCACGGGATAAGCATTTCCCTGTAACGCATACACGATCACATTTCGTATATGTTCACTAATTTCCTCTGGTAGGACGACGATAATAATACGGTCCTAGTCTAAATCTGGCCAGAATCCCGGAATCGCATTTTCCAGTTCGACATGCGATAAACGTTTCGCATCCAAGACTCGGTCAATCATATGACGCCGAGTACCCCAAATTCGGTAGCAAACATTCACGAACGAGGCGGAAAAGAGCTCTAGCCACATAACAAGCGGTACGCTACATGCAAATAACACCACCTCGCAAGTACACAACATTTGACGGCCGGGTCGAACAACGCATAGCGTTCAACTCCCAACAACGTCGTCGTATGCCCACTACACATGCAATTAAGCAGTAGGATACCTCTCCGTTCCGACATTCCAGCCTTACGAACGGGAAGGTAGCCAAGGGAATGAGAATACAAAGCACAAGACAAAATAGTGCTCAAACCGACTCATTTGTAAAAACCGACTCAAAGTGGGAACATATCGAAAACCGTCACAAAACATGTGATACATGCGAAAGAGATATCATATATCCAAAACATGAATATTATAAGACATTACGTAAAATTATACGATAAACGGATCATGCGAACTATTATAAATTACGAGTTTTATAAGTTAAAGAAAAACAACACAGCCGTGTTCCAGGCCGGGCAGGGGACCGGTGGCCGGTGGGCCGGCTCAGAACACAAGGCAAAACCCAAAAACAGAGAAAAGAGGTCTGGGCCGGTCAGTCGACCGGCGGCCGGTCGACCGGCACAGAGCACCATACCAAAAATCCAACATCACTTACTGGTGTGTTCCAGGCCGGTGGATGGACCGGTGGCCGGTGGGCCGGCCTGGAGCACCTCATCATGCAAAACCAAGTTTCCCAAAAATGTTACTGATGTGTTCCCAGCCGGTGGTCAGACCGGCGGCCGGTCGACCGGCTGGGAGCACCTCTTCACCCGTGAGCTTTGCTCACTTAACCAAATCAATCCAATTCTCATATATACTTCAAATAATCATCAACAATCATTATACATCATCAATATTCATCATATAACATCATTCATTAATCATAGCATGAATCCTAATCTTCCTAATCGTATTCTAAATACGATTTCTAGCATATAAACATGTAAAACACGTAAGTGATACCGAGTAACCCTTCACCGTTACCTTTAAGCGTCTCACTAGTCGTCAAGCTCCTCTTCTATAAGGAAATAGTCTTTGTCGGGATCTTGGAGGTCACCACCTACAAATAGATCGTAAAAAGATGAATAAAGTTCATCTTGAGAAAGACGGGAAATTTGAAAAGCGAGAAAGACGATGATTTTAATATCAATACGGATAGAGGAAGGTACGGGAAGAAGAATAAGATAAACTTACGTAAATTCTATCAAGTAATGAAGAAGTTACGATGATTCAAAGATCGATATTCAAAGAGGGAAAGTTTCTTAAGGTAGAAGAAAGGGTTTTGTGTTTGATTTTGAGTTGAATGAAAAATTAGGTTAAGGAAGGGAGTAGTGTGAGTTGTGTAGGAAAAGGTCAAAGACGGTTTCAAAGTCGAGAAAGTCAAACCCGCCTCAAAAGTCAAGAAAAGTCAAACTCGCCTTAAAACGGAATTTTCATGGAATCTCGCAGAAATTCCAAATACGAACTCGGAAATTCTAAATTCGACTCGAAACTTAAAATTATAAATTAAAACTTAAAATTACTGAAACAATTTCGTAAAATATTTCTACTAGAAAAATAGGGTACATTTCCGGGTGTTACATACCCTCCCATGGGGGATGTAAATTTCGAGCTAAAGGGGTTCTTTGTTCATAATTTGCCAAGATTTCATGGAATGGTGGGGAATGATCCCAATAGGCACTTGGCCGAATTTCACATGATATGCCAAGGGGCCATCCCTCAAGGAGTGACCGAAGACCAATTTAAACTTAGGGCATTTCCATTCTCTCTACAAGATGCCGCTAAGGAATGGTTATTTTGTCTTCCGGCCCATTCTGTCAATACTTGGGTGGGTTTGAAGAAGAAATTTCTTGAGAAATACTACCCGGATTCAAGGCATAACCACTCAAAGAAGCTCATCACTACCATTGAGCAAGACATGGGGGAAACTCTTTATGACTATTGGGAGCGTTTCAAAAGCCTCGTGGCAAGGTGCCCTTATCATGGGATGTCGGGGGATGATCTATTGACGGCCTTCATTGAAGGATTATGCCAAAACGACCAACGGATGATTATAGCCGCCACCGGAGGTGGCATTGATACACTTAATGTGGCCGAGGCCAACAACATTATTGAGAAGTTGGCTATGAACACAAGAAGCTACGGGAGGAAGAATGAAAGGGGAGGAAGCTCTAGAAATGTTTCTTCCAAGGAAGATTCTCATGCCTCTCAAAATCACAAACTCATGCAAGAGATGGGTGAACTTAAAAGCTTGGTATCCAACTTGGTTGTCAACAAAGGTAATTCATTTTCTCAACACCCCGAACCGCTTGAATGTTCTTATTGTGGAGGTGACCATGCTACAAATACTTGTTACATCATGATTGAGCAAGGAGCCACCATGGAGAGTGTCAATGCCATGGGGTATGGGAACTACAATGCTAGAAACCCAAGTGGTGGAGGGATGTATAACCAAGTGGGAAATCGTGATCTTTTGGGGTGGGGAGGAGACAAGTCAAAGAGTTTTGAAAATGGTCAATTCAATCACTTGAGAGCCCAAAATCCAACCCAAAACCGAAACACCAATTTCAACCAAAATCCCCAAAGAAATTTCAACAACAACCCAAGACCCAACAACTCAAATTTTCCAAGTAATTCTCAATCCCAAAGACAACCAAACCAAAATCCGAATCAAGGGAATTCTTCTTCTCAAGGGAACTTGAGTGACATCTTGCAAACACTTCTTGCCAATCAAGAGAAGGATAGGGATGAGGCAAGGAGGGATAGAGAGGAAGCAAGGAAGGATAGGGAGGCTAACAACCTTAGGGTGAACAACTTGGAAACCCAACTATCCCAAATGGCCTCAAATTTGTCAAAATCCCAAGCCTCAAGCTCCACAAGATTCCCATCTCAAACCATTCCCCCACCAAGGGAAAATGCTAGTGCCATGACATTGAGGGGAGGCAAAGAGTTGGAAGTAAACCCCCTTGGCAAAGGAAAGGAAAAGATGAAGAATATTGAGATGGAAACCATTGAGATTGAAGACCAAGGAGAATTGGTGGTTAGTCAAGAAGAGATATCAAAGAATGAGAAAGGGGGATCCACAAGCAAGGACCCCAAGGGAGACACTTCAAGGAAGGGCAAAGACACTATTGAAGATGATGAAGTGGAGGAATACATACCGGAAGTCCCATTCCCTAGTGCTTTGATAAGCACAAGGAAATATGCCAAGGAGAATGACTTATATGAGACTTTCCGGAAATGTGAGGTAAACATTCCTCTTCTTAACTTGTTGAATAGTGTCCCTAGGTATGCTAAGTTCTTGAAAGAACTTTGTACACCTAGGAGAAATCCTAAGAAGGGAACCCATAAGGTTAGGGTGAGTGAACATGTGTCGGCAATTTTCAAGCAAAACTTACCAAAGAAATGTGGAGACCCGGGCATGTTCACTATCCCTTGCACTATTGGAGGAAAAAGTTTTAAACGTGCCATGCTAGACCTTGGGGCTTCTATAAACGTCATGCCCCTATCTATCTACGAGACCCTAGGATTAGGACCTTTGTCTAAGACCTGGGTGGTCATTCAATTAGCCGATAGGTCTAGTGTTTATCCCAAGGGCATGGTAGAGGATGTGCTAGTTGAAGTAGATAATCATGTTTTCCCGGCGGATTTCTACGTCTTAGATATGGAATCTAGCTCTAGTGCCACCCCTCTCCTTCTTGGTAGGCCGTTTATGAAAACTTCAAATACCAAGATCGATGTTTCAAACGGGTGCTTGACTATGTAGTTTGAAGGGAAAAGATTAACTTACAATATATATGACTCCATGAGGCACCCGAGTGACCATCAATCTTGTTTCTTCTTAGATATCTTTGAGCCATTAGTGAATCAAATGAATAAATTTTGTGATAGAGACCCACTCGAGGTAGCTTTAACTAACCACATGGAAGAGGAAGGTTTGCGTTTGTTGTTGGCCGTTGATGTGCAGGAATGTCTTGAAGACTTGCAAAGGGAAGAGCCCATAGAAACATATGAGGAACTCAACGTCATAGAAATGCTGAAATCAGGGCAAACCAGTGCTCAACGCAGCCTGCGTCGTAGGACGCAGCCTGCGTCGCACGACGCAGCCTGCGTCCTGCACTAGCAAACTTGTCTGAGTTATTTGCCTTGAGTATTCCACTCCACAAGCCCCTCCCTTCCATTATCCAACCCCCAAAGGCCGAGTTGAAGACCCTCCCAAGCCATTTGAAGTACATCTTTCTAGGGGACAAGAACACCCTACCACTTATCATTTCAAGCACACTCACCGAGGACCAAGAAGACAAATTGGTATCACTACTTCAAAAGCATAAGGATACATTTGGTTGGAGCATAGCGGACCTAAAGGGGATAAGACCGGTGACTTGCATGCACAAGATACGGCTTGAAGTGGATGCCAAACCGGTCCGACAACTCCAAAGGAGGCTCAATCCACCCATGGCGGAGGTAGTGCAAGAAGAGGTAATTAAGCTATTGGAAATGGGTATCATTTTCCCTATTTCCGACTCCCGTTGGGTTAGCCCAACTCAAGTCGTACCCAAAAAGGGAGGAGTGACGGTAGTCAAGAATGCACAAGGAGACTTGGTCTCCACCCGACCCCAAACCGGTTGGAGAGTGTGTATTGACTACCGCCGCTTGAATGCGGTAACATTGAAAGACCATTTCCCGCTACCATTTATTGATCAAATGTTAGAAAGATTAGCGGGGAAAGCTTTCTATTGTTTCCTTGACGGTTACTCGGGGTATTTTCAAATTCCAATCGCACCCGAGGACCAAGTCAAGACCACATTCACATGCCCATTTGGTACATTTGCTTATCGTCGTATGCCCTTTGGTTTGTGCAATGCACCGGGAACTTTTCAACGGTGCATGTTGAGTATTTTCTCCGACTATGTAGAACGAATCATAGAAGTATTCATGGACGATTTCACCGTCCATGGGGACTCCTATGATGCATGTCTAAAACACCTTGCTCTTGTCTTAGAGCGATGCCAAGAGTCTCACCTCATTTTAAACTCCGAAAAATGTCATTTCATGGTGACTAGTGGCATCGTTTTGGGACATGTAGTGTCGGAAAGGGGGGTTGAGGTGGATAAGGCTAAGGTTGACATTATCAAAACCTTACCTTATCCCTCTAACACCCGAGACATTAGGTCTTTTCTAGGACATGCCGGTTTCTACCGGAGATTTATTAAGGATTTTTCCAAGATTGCTAACCCTTTATGCAAGCTTTTGCACAAAGAAGCGGAATTTGTTTTTGATGACAAATGTAGGAAAGCATTCAATGACTTGAAGGAGAGATTGGTCACCGCACCAATTATTCAAGCACCACGATGGGATCTTCCATTTGAAATCATGACCGATGCAAGTGACTATGCATTGGGAGTGGTTTTGGGTCAAAAGAGTGACAAGGGACCCCATGTGATCCAATATGCTTCTACCCTCTTGAATGATGCTCAAAAGAACTATTCCACGACGGAGAAGGAATTCCTTGGTGTGATTTATGCTCTAGAAAAATTCCGATCTTATCTCTTGGGCACAAAGGTGATCATCTACACCGATCATGCCGCCATTAGATACCTTGTGGCAAAGAAGGATGCAAAGCCAAGGTTGTTGAGATGGATCCTTCTTCTAAGTGAGTTTGATGTGGAAATAAAAGACAAGAAAGGGGTGAAGAATGTGGTGGCGGATCATTTGAGCCGGCTAAACCATGAAGGAAGACCATCATGCCCTCTTGAGGAGGTTGAAGGAGGTCTCCCTCATGAGTCACTTTATGCTATACAAGTGGAGGAGCCATGGTATGCTACCATGGTCAACTATTTGGTGACAAAGCGGCTTCCAAGCCATTTCTCTTCTCATCAAAAGAGTAAAGTCAAGTCCGATGCCAAGTACTATACATGGGATGATCCTTACTTGTGGAAATTTTGTCAAGATCAACTTGTGAGAAGATGTGTGCCCGAGAGTGAAATTCCCTCCATCTTACATCATTGTCATGACTATGCTTGTGGAGGACATTTTGGGCCACAAAGAACCGCTAGAAAAGTGCTTGAATGCGGTTTCTTTTGGCCAAGCCTTTTTAAAGATGCCCACAAATTTGTAAAGACTTGTGACCGATGTCAAAGGGTGGGGAATTTGACAAAGAGAAATGAGATGCCACAACAACCTCTTCTATATTGTGAGATCTTTGATGTGTGGGGAATTGATTTTATGGGCCCTTTTCCAAATTCCGGTGGTTATTTGTACATCCTCTTGGCGGTGGACTATGTATCAAAATGGGTTGAAGCAATTCCTACCCGCACCGATGATGCCAAGGTAGTAGCCATTTTCATTCAAGAGAACATATTCTCTCGGTTTGGCTTTCCAAGGGCTATCATTAGTGATAGGGGGACCCATTTTTGCAACAAGGTGATTGGAGGCCTTCTCAAGAGGTATGGGGTGAATCATAAAATTTCCACGGCCTACCACCCACAAACAAACGGGCAAGCCGAACTCTCAAACCGTGAAATTAAAGGAATACTTGAAAAGACGGTGAATCCGGATAGAAAGGATTGGAGTAAGAGGCTAGTTGATGCATTGTGGGCATATAGGACCGCTTTCAAAACCCCCATTGGCATGTCCCCATTCCGTCTCATCTATGGCAAGGCTTGCCACCTCCCCGTGGAGGTTGAGCACAAAGCCTATTGGGCTATCAAATCTTTCAACCAAAACCAAGATGAGAGCGGTATGCACCGGAAGCTTCAATTACAAGAACTTGAAGAAATTCGCCAAGATGCTTATGAGAACTCTTCCATCTACAAAGAGAAAACAAGAAGATGGCATGATGGGATGATAAACCGTAGAGTTTTCAAGGAAGGTGATAAAGTTCTTGTGTTCCAAAACCGGTTTAAGCTCTTTCCGGGCAAGTTGAGGTCAAGATGGTTTGGACCTTACACCGTCAAGAAAGTGTTTACTCATGGGGCTATTGAAGTGGAGGGGCCCGGGGATGGAAAGCTCCTCAAAGTGAATGGCCACCGTCTCAAGCACTACTTCCAAGGATGTGCCCGGGAAGGGGAAGAGGAGGTCTTGCTTGAAGACCCCATTTATCAAAGTTGAAAAGCTTGAAATAGCTAAGTCGAGCCATCGACTCTAAATAAACGGCAAAACATGTACATACTCTATCCTTGTGAATATTTCTTTGAAGTTTCTTTGAAAAATCTTAGCTTTTAAGTTGTTTTAAGTTAGTTAGACATTGCATCAAACAAAATTTTTTGAAGTTACTAACGGTTTTGTGAAGTTTTACAAGTTTTTGGCCGCCTCGGGATGCGTGCCACGGATGAAAAGTTCGGGAATCGATGGAATTTGGATATTGGAGGTTATTATGGGCCATTGAAGTGAAATTGCAAGTATGGGGGTGTTTGGAGCACTTAGCAAAAATTTTGCTAAGTGCAAAAGCAAGAACCATCCGGCAGTGAAGGACGCAGCCTGCGTCGTAGGACGCAGCCTGCGTCGTGACGACGCAGCCTGCGTCGAGAGCAGATTTCAGTTTATTCTTCAGCCTTTGCCCGTGTTCTTCATAAACACAAAACCCCATCTTCTTCTTTGCTTTTCATGACAAACACAACAAAACCACCCCAATCCCTCAAAAATCCATCTTTCTCAGTCAAATCTTTCAAAACCTTCATCAAAATCAATCCCAATCTTCTCCCTAATCATTATTCTACACTCAATAACCCCAAAATCAATCTCACTCACCCTAAAACTCAGAAAATCCGTCTTAAACAACCCTAGATTTTTTTTCCTTAAAATTCGTTTTTCGGGTCTTTTGCTGGGTTTTTAAGGCTAATTGTCGAATTCCTACCTATTTCTAATCATCAAGGAACTTGAATCTTGTGGAAAAGCAAAGGTATAACTTCATACTCGACTTTTTCATCAATCTTCAAGTTTTTGCTCGAATTAGGCTAGCTTTAGTCTTAGGTTGAGTTCCCCTTTCCCCTTGCTTGATTGTGTAGTTAGGATTGGATAAAGTTTTCTGAGTAAGGTAAATAAATTCAACAAACACTAGCTTTTTGAGGTGTAGAAATTGTTGCACACCAAGTGTTTGTTGAATTGCTTGAGTGAAAAACCTTTCGAGTGATTGCTTGTTATTGTTGTAGTGTGTTGTTTGTTACATTTTGCAGATATGGCACCAAAGATCTCTAAGTTTTTTGGCAAAGGGAAAAATAAGAGGGCCGCGGTGAGTGAGCCCGACACCGAGGTTGAAGCGGTGTTCATGGGCAATGAGAGGATGCAAGCTCAATATAAGAAAATTTGGGATCAAATATCCACTCACCCTCTTGTAGCAACTAAATTCTTTTGCCCAACCACCCTCCATGCCTTAGGCATGTTCAACTTGACAAGGGACATGCTAGCTAAAGTAGGGCTAGAGGCTTATCTCGAGCCAAACTCCTGGGATTACACCTATAGGAGTTTCGCATACGAGTTTCTAGCAACCTTGTCGGAGTTGGATGTCCCGAAGGTGAGGAGAAAGCCTACCGATTACGATTGAACCAAACTTGGCATGAAGCCCCAAGTTCCGAAATACGTCAAATCCTAAAAATCACCAAGCAACCCGTAGACATTAGATGCCCAAGGGGCAAAATGCACCAGATGTGGGGTAACATTGCCGATGACCATGGCCCGTCTAAGGATGCCAAACTGTCAGCCATCACCCACCCCGTACTCCGCCTAATTACTAGGTTCCTTACCACCATTTTCAACTCCGCGGGAGAACCCACCAAAGTGCCGGAGAAGATCCGGCTATGTTTGTGGACTATGCTTCCGGAGGGGGTAGGGATCCCGGATTGGGCCGATTTGTTTTTGAGAGCTTGCATCAAGCATAGGCAAAAATCGGCAAGGGCAAGCATCCATTGTGGGGGGGGGGGGTGATTTCTTTCTTGGTAAGGCATTATGAGGGGGGCATTCCTAATGGTCAAGCGGTGAACATATGTAGGGGTTTGACGAGGTACAACCATCTTGGGCTAGAAGAAGTTCACATGTTTAAGGCTAGCAAGGAGCAACCCTTAAAAGGGTTTTGGTTGGGAAGTGACGGGCTAAGCTACATGAAGTTGCCTAGACCTCAAAACAATCCTTTACCTAGAGGACCCGCGGCATGGGATTTTGTTTGTCCTAGGGAGGAAAGTTTGGGGGTAAGTAGTGCGGAAGAGGAGGAGGTAGAAGAAGTGCCTTTGAGGCAAAGGAGGGCAAGGAGAGAGGGTGGTGAGGGAAGTGAGCATTTGAGAGAGGAGATTGAGATCCTTGCAATTGAGCAAGGACCTTCCCAAACCACCAATTTTGAACAACAACAACAACAACAACAACAACAACAACAACAACAACAACAACCACCACCATTTCATTTCCAATCACCATTCCCAAGCCACCATGATACCGACACCCCCATGTTTGATGCGGCGGGTCGTTCTAGCACACCTGTGGAGCCATGGCAACAACAAATGGCTAACTATTTTGCTAGCGCCAATGACGTCTTGGCGCACATTAGTGGGAGGGTGGATGCCTCAAACACTTGGCAACAACTTCAAGGAGGTAGGCTTGAGACTTTGGATGATTGGCACAATGTTGTGGAGGAGAGGGAGAGATTGAGAGCGGAGGCCGAGAGGGCTCAAAGTGAGGAATGGAGGAGGATGCTAGACGGGCAAGAGGAAGCCCGCCTATGGAGAGAGCAACAAGATAAAAGATGGCGGGAACAAAATGATATGTGGGCCACCCAAAATGCTTGGAGGGAGCAAGCTACGAGCCACTTTAACGTTCAAAATGAGCGCCACCACACCTATCTTCAAGACTCCTATGAGGATGCGGTGGCACAAGAGGACGTTTATGGCTTAGCTAGCTCTCTCTTTGGGATGTCCATGCAACAAAACCCGGATTACCCAACTCCATACACCCAAGCAACCCTTGATGAAGGCATGGAGCAAAGAAGGCGGATTAGAGAAGCAAGGGAAAGGAGGAGAAACCGAGGAGGTGCCTCGGGTTCTTCTCCATTTCGATAATTGATGAGGTAACATTTTTCTTCTCCTCCACAATGAGGACATTGTGTATTCTAAGTGTGGGGGAGAAGATTGTACATAGTTAGTTTGTTTTTGATGCATTGTAATATATTTTTTTTTTATTTATGTCTTTATTTTGAAGAAAAAGAAAAAAGAAAAAGAAAAAATAAAAAAAGAAGAAAAGAAAAAAAAAATTTGAAAATCCCGGCTAGGTGAAAACCCACAAGGGTGGGCACCTAGGCAAGATTGGGAAGGTGGCCGAGGACGGAATGAAAACCCGAAAGGGCATTCCGGGCAAAATGAAGAATCGAGTTGCGAGCCACCAATGAGAGCAAAGGAAAAGCTAAGGTGAAAACCCGAAAGGGCACCTTAGGCAAAATGAGGGATTTTCAAGAAAAAAATGAAAAAATGAAAAAATGAAAAAAAAAATTGAGCATAATTCTTCCTATGATGAGAATTTTGGAGGAATAAGAAGGGAGTGATAAGGAGGAAATTTGGAAGGAGGCTAGCTTAGGACCCCATTTATTTTTATTTTTGAGTCACAAAACTTTGTTTCAAATTGGTGGATTGTTTTGGTGGTCGCTTGGTTGTGCAAATTGTGAAGTTTGGGGCCAACCAAGTAACCATGATTTGCATTAGTGGAGTAATAAGGGGGTGATATAAGGAGTGGATTTGTGTGAAGGTTGTTGAGAAAGACCATCTCGCTATGCCTTGGGATAAGGCAAAGATGGTCATACTACTTTATTGGGAACTATAAGTAGGGAGGAGTTGATTTGAGTCGGAGTAGGTGGCATGTCGTGTCTTTAGTCTTGAGGGATGATATAAGGAGGGGGAGTGAGAGAAGAGTGTCACAAGAATTGAGTCTTTTTGTTTTGTTTTTGTCATTGGTGGGTTGTTTAAGAGGGAGTATAAGAGGGGTGTAGTGAGGGAAGAGAGGTCAATACCTCCACACACACTTTGTTGGGCTCGTGTCATTTGTGCTAATCTCGAGTTTTACTCGGGACGAGTAAAAGTCCAAGTGTGGGGGTGTTTGACAACGTCAAATATTGTCGTGTCTAGTAGCAATTTTTAGAGTCTTTCGTTTTACTTTTTACGGGTCATTAGGTATGTTTTATGATAATTTTAGTTTTTGTAATAATGTTAATATTTAGTATTTTAAGTCAATTTTGAGAGTCAAATCCCGAAAGTCAATGAAAGTCAAACCCGAAAACCCGAGACCCATAAAACCCGGAAATTGGAGTGGGCTAGCAATGAATCATCAAGGTATGAAGACCAAGCCCTATGGGTCAATGGAAGTCAAGGCGGGGTCTAATATCCTTGGGTCAACGAAAGTCAAGAAGGAAAACAAGGCAAAAATTTGGCAGTGCTCGACGCAGCATGCGTCAGCACGACGCAGCCTGCGTCGTAGGACGCAGCCTGCGTCATCTCTCAGCACGGGTTTTCTTCCTTTTCTCGTCTTGTCTTTTGGAAGCCCACCTTTGAAGGCCCCTAGGTTTGCGGACCAAGGGTATAAAAGAAGAATTCTGAAGAGAGAGAAGGGCATCAAGCATTCAACATACAACATCATATTTTCCTTAGAATTCTCTCTTTTTGTTCTTAAAACTTTGGCTCTTGTAATGGGTTTTTGTTTAGAAATTGGTTGTATTATGAAGACTATGGGTAGCTAATCTTCTTTTGCTTAGTGTAATTTGAACAAGTTCTTCCCTTTTAGCATTGTAAGACCTTTTTAATCCTTCCTTCTCTATTTAATTCCATTTTCCTATGTTTGAATTTCATTGTTGAATGAATTGTTGTTAAGACTAACCATCTTAGTAATTGTTTGTTTGATTAAATTGCTTTGTCTTGATGAATTTGGTTGAGTTGTCTTGATATTTGTTGAAGCAACTTGAAAGATTGTAACTTTGGTTTAAAAGTTGGAATCTTTTGAGTGGAATTTGGATTATTGTGTATTTAGGACATGGTTTAATGTTTTATTACATGATTCTAGCATGCTTCTTTGGTTTTGTGCTTAAAGCTTGCATCTTTATTTATGCTTATGTTTTAATAAGTATGGGTTTAGTTGTATTGAGTCATTTATGGATGGTTTAATTTATTGGTGGCTAGTTTTTAGAAGTTTGTAATAGATAATTAGAGAAAGGAAGGAAAGAAGGGTCTTTACTTTGTTAATTGTGGGGGAACTTGGGATAATTGCACTAAGTTGTTTCTCCTTATTTGAATCTTTGAGTATTTAGTTGGTGTTGGTGATTTTTAGGCTTGATAATCTTTTCTCATGAAAAACTATCTTCCTATTTGTTATCTACATGTTTACCATTGTGAATATCATAGTTTGTAAGTAATTCCAGTCTTTGTTTCAATTAGTGTTTTAATTTGTGGTTAGATTAATTAATTTGTTTAATCGGTTTTTAGCAAGAGTCTAGATTAGATTTTTAGCATTCATCGCCTTCCCTTGGGTTCAATCCTTGTCTTACCCTTACTACCCTTTACTTAGGTTGGTTTGAGTCTAGATTTGGCTTTATAAATTGTTATTTGATTTAGCTAATTTGCGGATTTAACGACACCGTAAAATAAGCTCGTCAGCAAGCGTCGTAGAGAACCCCGTCTCGTTCGAGAACCCGAAATAGAATCGATTCCTAGTAATCCCACTTACCCTTGGATGATCGTCTTCAGCACACAGGAACAACATGATCGCTTTGCTATGCTTATGGGTCGTCCTATGGACCCTACTCGTTGTGTGTGCCCTATCGTTCTCCGTGCCCTCGGTTTTGGTAATGCTATATTTGATATGTTTGACCGAATCGGGTTTGGTGGACTATATTCCCTCAATGAACTTTCGTATCGACCACTGACCCTTGAATTTTTCAGTTCCTATGATTGGGACGAGACAAATAAACGTGTGTCTTTTCGATTGCTCAATAGAGATTTTGTGTTGTCGTATGCTGAATTAGCTAATCATTTGAGTA
>JAIUZE010066657.1:0-11248 GCA_022085475.1 Heliosperma pusillum | reverse complement strand
GGATGAACTTGAGACAAGTTTACCCGAGTTTTTCCAAATGCATGATGATATGGGTTGTTCATCAATTGGGGGAACAAGATATTTGGATGACAAAGAATATGATCGTGCTCACCTTTACGTTCTTTCTAATTGTGATATTTTGGAATCATATGAAACGGAGTTTGTGAATGATTTCATTAAAGCACATCCTAATGTGAATAGAGATGATGTTTGGAGTAACCATGAGGATCAATTTGCAGCATGGTTTCGGAACCATGTAATTGAGTTAAATATCCCAGATGATTTGATAAGGACTTTGGTCTTTGGTCCTTCACGATAGGTGAAAACGTGGAATCGTTACTCGGTCAACGGATTTAATTTCCATACATTCAACTACGGTAAGAATAAGGCTAGGTGCAATTATGGTGTTACTATATTTCTCTTGATGACAACGAATACTATGGTATAGTTGACGATATCTTTGAGTTGAGCTATAATGGACGTGAGCGTTCTTATAATACTGTCTTATTTAAGTGTGAATGGAAGGATAACTCTGTGGCCGGTATGAAAGTTCATGAACGTTATAAAATCGTCGAAGTGAATCATACCCGGACATACTCAAAGTATGATCCATTTATACTCGCACATCAAGCCAATCAAGTATATTTCGCTTCTTATCCAAGCACGAAGAATGATCAAAATCAAAAGCAGTGGTGTGCAATCTTTAAGAAAAAGCACGCTCACAAGTGGATACAACTTTTTTTCAAGAAGAAATAGTATCTAGCGAGTTTATGTTGTCTCCACCTGATGAGGACATTTATGAGAATGAAAATGAAGAGGGTGAAGATTTAGAAAACGAGGATGGTGATGGTCAAGTTGACGGTGATGGTAGTGGTGATAGTGATAATGATAATGAATCAAATGGTGATGATGATGATGACGAATTTGATGATGTTAATGATTAATTGGATAAAGATATATTTATATATATTTTATTTAAGTTTTTTATGTTATTTGATGTTTTTTTTTTATGTTATTAACAGTTTATGTTTATGTTTGTTTTTTATGTTATTAACCGTTTCTAACAATTTGAATATTTGTGTAATTGTAGATGGCAGGAGGTAGACAACGTGGCGGCGGTTCAAACAGACGCCGTAGTACTTCTTCAGTCGACGAGGAGGAGATGGAGGTTATGGATCTGCAGAGTCCGGTGGTCGAGGAATCGACCAATGACGATGAGTCCTCGGATCAGACATCGGAGACGATCCAGTTCACGCCGGAAGGGAAGATGATACTTGATCCCGCAGGGTTTTGGTAAGACAACCACCAATGTCTTTAATTTATTATTTTATAATTATATTACAATATTTAACATAAATGCATACTATTCCATAATTTATTTTTCAGGTTTTCGTCTCAAAAGGTTGTACGCGGTTGTACTCAGAGTACAAAGATGAAGATGACGGGGGTTGCTCCTACTTGTTGGACAAATGCTACCTCTGCACAAAAAGAGGAATTGTTCAATAATTTTACGGTATATTATTTTTGTTTATATTTTCTTATATTATTATAGTTTTCAATTAATAATTTATTTTACTAATACTTACCTTTTAAATTGTAGAAAACATTTGACTGGCCGGCCGGAATATAGTATATTGTACGTCAAAGGTACAATGAGACGTGTACTAGACGGTTAACGGACAACATGTATAAGGTTGTCAAGAGGAAGAAGGAGTCGGAGCATATGAGAGGTATTTAATTATTGTTTTTGTTATTTGTATATAGTTATAATTTTACACATTTTATCATATTTTATAATACTTATTTAACTTGTAGGTGGTGCATATGAAGATATGCTTAAATATCGTGAAACTCCGGAGTTTCAGACTAGGTCGGCCCAAGCATCCAAAAATAAAAAAGGAGGAAAGAAAGATGGAGCGGCTGAGCCGTCGCATCACGCAGGATTTCGATCTTTCCTGGACCTAGTTTTGGGTGTAAGTTATAATTTACTTTTTCGTCCATTTGAAAATTATAACTTAAATTCTTTTTATTATTAAAATCTTCTTATACAAGTCTTTAATTTCTTCTTTTAGAAGGGTAAGAAGAAAAAAGCTAACACGCCCACGGCTCCGGAGCTCTTCCTGGACACCCATTCCCGACTCCAAGACAATAGAAGATATTGGATAAAACCAAAAGATAAGGAATTATATGTAAGTTTCAAACCATTTTTGGATTTTTACAATAAGTTTCAAACCATATTGGATTTTTACAATAACAATGTTTATATTTTGTAGGATTCCTTTTTGGCCGAGAAAGTTAGGCAACCCGACAAGTCCGATAACGAGATTTGGTTCGACTTGGTAAAGGGTTTCAAGAAGGGGAATGTCTACGGGATTGGGTCGGCAAAGGACGTATTTTACGAAACTCCAAGGGGAAAAATGTCGTTCAGCTCAAAACAAACCTACGAGCCGGTAGTCGTGGGAAAATTCCAAGCCCAACTCAACGAAGAAAGAAGAAAAAACGCGGAAAGGGATGTGAAATTAAGGATAATGAAAGAAATATTCAAGGCTTGGGAAAGCAGGTTCGACAACTGCAACCAAGGTCCGCCTCCCTTTCGGCGGGATTATGATGAAGGCAATGGAGGTGGTGGACTGCAACCCGAACCCAATATGACCCTTGGCTTCTGATATTAGTTTAGACACTTGTGACTTGTGCTTGTTTAAACTTGATTTGTTAACGTTTAAGAAGATTTGTAAACTTGAAACAATTTTCTTGATCTATATGAGTATGTTGGTTTCACATCGTGTTGTTGTAATTGTGTGAAATTATGGTTGTTTTCTACTATACTTGCAGGTTTGGTATGGTAACGAAATGGCAGGATGAAAACAAAATTTTTCTTGCAATATCACAGGTTTTTTGGCGACTGAAATGTTCATTTGGCGACTACTTTCAGTCGCCAAATCCCATGTATTTTTGCAAAATAAAAGGCATTTTGGCGATTGAAGGCTGTAGTAGTCGCCAAATTGGCGACTGATTTCAGTCGCCACTTTGGCGACTACAACACCTTTCAGTCGCCAATTTTGGCGATTGGTTTCAGTCGCCTTTTCACCATTTTGGCGACTCTTTTTTCAGTCTCCAAATTTGGCGACTGAAATTAGTCGCCCGAATTTTTTTTGGCGACTAATGATTGCGACTGGTTCTTGGCGACTGAAATCAGTCGGCAAATTCATTTTAGCGACTGAAATTAATCGCCAATATCAGTCGCCTGAATGTTGTTTTCTTGTAGTGACAAGCAAGACTTGCTGTTCTATTTATGTACATTTCTTGTAGTTACATTAATCAACTTTTGGAGTATACGGAGTATTTTATTTGGAAAATTATGAATTACTCCTATGATAGTATGATCCCATGGTTTCTTAGAAAACACTAACAATGCTTTATGGTAAAAAATTGACTGAATAATTTCGGATTATGTCATTTTGCAAAAGATCTCACTCGAGTCGTGTATACTCCGTATATATACCGGATTGTAAAATATCGACGACGTTTTAGAAAACATCGACGACGTTTTCATTACGAAAGACGATAATGCCCTTATGAACTTAAACTCTCTATCTCTCTTCTATCTCTAATTCTCCCAAAATCAAATACAACTAATTCAACTAAAAAAATTAAAAAATTACAACAACAATTTTTACTAAATCGAATAACAACAATTTCACTAAATCGAACAACAACAATTTCACTAAATCGATTATCATGACGGACGAACAATCTTCAGTATGTTTACAAATTAATCAAAATTTAAATTTGTCATTTTTTTTTTCCCGGAATATGTTAATTTTATGTTTATAATTATTTAAGTTAATTGATTTACGTTACGTCTTAGTTAGTTAAAATTCAAATGCGGATTTTTTTAAAACGTCGTCGATATTTCCTAAAACGTCGTCGATGTTGACCAGCCCCTTATATATAACGTCGACATTCCAAGAAAATTACAAAATTAATGATAATAATATCGTCCCATGCACCTAGGGGTGCTAATGAGCCGAGCCAAGCCCGAGCTTGGCCTTGCTCGGCTTGTGCTCAAAAATTAAAACTCGAGCTTGAGCCGATCTCGAGCTTACCCGAGCTTGAAAAAAATGTGCTCGTTATCAAGCTTGCGAGCTTTAACGCGAGCTCGAGCCAAACTCGAGCTCAAATCGAGCCTATATATTTGTTGATTTTCTGATTTTTTTTTTTTCTTCTTCCGATACTTTCAATAACAATGCGCAAAGTTTTTATGTAAAAATATTTGCCAAAAAAGTGAGACGTTTGATATATGTAATACAAAGATGTAACCATGATAAAATAATTTTATAAAATAAGAGCAATATCTTATATAATTACAAAAGTTCAAGCTGCTCGCGAGCTTTTCGAGCCGAGCCAGTGTTTGCTCGGCTTGACTCGTTAAGCTCTCGAGCCGAGTCCACACGAGCCGAGCTTTGATCGAGCTTTGACCGAGCCGATCTCAAGCTGCTCGCGAGCTGTCTCGTACTCTCGTC
This sequence comes from Heliosperma pusillum, assembly GCA_022085475.1. Taxonomy (NCBI): domain Eukaryota; kingdom Viridiplantae; phylum Streptophyta; class Magnoliopsida; order Caryophyllales; family Caryophyllaceae; genus Heliosperma; species Heliosperma pusillum. The sequence continues at coordinate 6,725 of JAIUZE010066657.1, read as the reverse complement.
TCATTATTACCCTAGTCCCACCAAGATACAATATGTTTTTATGTCTCTGGCTACAAAATATGTTGTATTGTACATTAGTACCTCATTCTCGATTTCAAAGGATCAAATACTTGAGTTTGTGCATCCCTCTTAGCAAGATTATGTAAGTTAGAAGATGGAATTGAATTGTTAGTCTGCTATAAAGGATAAAGCGTTGTTGCATTCTCGAGTTATAACTTACAACAAATCAATGTCAAGATAGAGTAGTAGAACAATTCTATCGAAAATAAGACAAAATGAAAGGATATAGATTGACACATTTTGGCATGCTAGATAATTGTTACAGAATTTGGGCCGGCCCGTAATATTCTAGATATCAAACAGGCCCACAATGATCAATATGTGAATGCAAATATGCAATCAACTCTCAATAAGGTTCACAATTGAGATAGTTGAATCGAAAAAGGTAATTGACACTGAAAAGTCAACTAAGATTTACAAATGTGGCTGAAAATTAGAAGTTAAAAATGTTTGGGAAAGTATATGAAAAGATAGCTAATTTTGGTGAATTAACGTGAAACAATATAATCATTATTTAATACTCCCTCATATTCTCAATAATCTTCCCATTTCACTTTAACACAAAAATTAAGAAAATACACTAGCTCACCATATAATTAAATTTATACCACACTACCCCATCATACAATTAAATTTGGACCACACAAACCGTTACCGAAAAAAAAAATAGGGAAAGTATTGTGAATAAACGAAAATAGAAATGAGGAATGTTATTGAGAATAGGAGGGAGCATTATAGATTGAAGGGATAAAAAAAATAGAATACAATACTCCCTCCGTTTTTTAATGATGTTCTCATTTTGTGAATATATGTGAGGTATATTTTAATAAAGTGGGAACTTCATAGGAAAACAGAGGGAGTACATGATTTCTCAAATATTACCCACCCTAGGTAGCATTTGATTCAATTAGTTTATTTTGTTAAATAAGTTACTTGTCATTATAGACATGGCAAATGGGTTAACTAGTTCAGGTTCGAATCGGGCCAGTTTGGGTTGAGTCAAGTTCGGGTTTGCCAACTTCGGCTCGGGCTTGGTTATTTCGGATTCGGGTCATTTTCGGTTATGATAGGTCGGGTCAATTTAGGTTTCGGGCCTGGAATACGGGTGTCGAGTCAGGTTATTTGGGTCCGGGTCAATTTTTTTTTGGCCTACTTGTCAGCACTTACAAAAAAATAAGGTAACTAAAATTTTGATTAAATAAGGTGCCTAAAATGTCTTGGTAAACATATCTTTATTAAGAGACCGAGAGAATACTAATGAGTAATGAGTATCAATAAGTCTCTCGTGACGGATATATTCATCTCAAATATGTGAGAGATTAAGTATCACCCACATGGGTGGATAAAATAAAAACTAAAATGTCTAGGAGTCATAAATGATACAAATAACTTATCTTATCTACGCATGTGAGCTTTATTTGACTCGTTACAAGCATGTTATGAATATGTTCGATCGCAAATGAGAATTTATGAATGACTATATTGAACACTTGAAGCTTTGTGTTATTTCTCATTTCAGATGACATTATCCATCATAAGTTGAAGATGAATAGTGCATCTCTCATAATATGAAAGTGGAGAATGCAAGTGAAAGCTAAATGGAACCCCCAACTTACCCTTTCTTGCACATTTTTAAAGTGTATTAACCATATTCAACTCCGGATGGATACTGCTAGTTCTCAGTGGGATGAGCCGATTTATAAAAGACTTTTCATGATTTCATCCCAAATATTCTCTCCCTTGGAGTCAATCTCTTGTCTAGTCAAACTCTCTCACCTTTCCTAGTCATCATTCACCACTAGATCCCTACTCTCATCTCTTAAAATGAATCAAACCAAATTAACTCCAACAACATAATCTTTACATCAAAAATGGGAATAAATAAAAAATTCCTTAAATTAAAATCCTCACTTTTCCGAACCTCACCCTTGCGGCCATCCGAACCTCCACCTCATCAACCACCACCCCAACCTCCTCCCGAATACATATGCCCCCTTTGCCTAACCCTGATCACCGAACCAGTCGTCATAGCTTCGGGCCACACATTCGACCGCACGTGCGCTCAGCTATGTAAAGACTACAACTTCAACCCCAACTTGCCTGACGGCACGTGCCCTGATTTTTCCGCCGTTATTCCCAATTTAGCCCTCAAAACCGCCATCCCTAAATGGTGCACCCAAAACGGCGTCGTTTTTCCCAAAACGAAGAGTTTCGCGGAAGTAACGGAGAAGGTGAAACTGATGAACGACTCGCCCGGTTTTCCCGAGTCGACTCGGAAATTAAACCGGTTCGACTCGACGAGTTCGGACGAGTCGGTTATCGTTGCGACGAGTCCACTCAGTATGAGTCCGTTCGTGAATCGGCCGGAATTCTGGAATTCTTCGTCGTCGGAATTTCAATTTTCGGACGTCGTAAACCCTAACCTTATCGTTTACTACAACGATTGCGATAAAGCGTATATCGCCAAATTCAATAGTAAAGATCCATACGAACAAGAGCAAAGTGCGATTAATCTTCGAAAAATCACGAGAAATGACGAAATTGCGAGAACGAAGCTGTGTACGACGCCATTGTTATCCGCAATGCAACAATTATTGATTTCGAGTCACGAAAAAGTTCAAGTGAACGCCATTGCTGCGTTAGTAAACTTATCACTAGAAAATCAAAACAAAATCAAAATTGTAAGGTCAGGAATTGTTCCGACGATTATTGATTTATTGAAGCGGAGATTGTCGGAGACGCAACATCACGCTGTTGGAGTAATCTTCTCGCTTTCGCTAAAGGAAAAGAATCGAACCGCAATCGGAGTTTTAGGAGCTTTACCGCCATTGTTACACTGCTTAATCCGGTCCGACTCGGAGCGAACTCGGAGTGACTCAGCGTTAGCATTGTACAACCTCGCATTCGATTACAACAACCGAGTCAAGCTAGTGAAACTCGGCGCGGTCCCGGCGCTGCTTGGGGTTATGCGCGAGTCGAATGGTTTGATGGCGGGGAGAGTGTTGCTCGTGTTGTGTATGATTGCGGCGAGTGCGGCGGGAAAGGCGGCGATGATTGAGGCGAATGCGGTGGCGGAATTGGTGGCGGTGTTGAGGCGAAGGGAGGTGTGTTCGGAGTCGACGAGGGAGAATTGTGTGGCGGCGTTGTATACGTTGAGTTGTGGGAGTATGAGGTTTAGGGTTTTAGCGAGGGAGGCGAATGCGGTTGAGGTGTTGAGGATGGTGGAGGAGACGGGGAGCGAGCGGGCGAGGGAGAAGGCGAGGAGGATTTTGGTGGTGTTGAAGGGAAAGCGAGAGAGTTTGGTGGAGGCAAACGATGAGGTTGATTGGGCGGCGATACTTGAGTCGGTCGGGGCTTAGTGCCACTTTGGAAGAGTCGGGATTAGCTAATGGTTGAGACTTGAGACTCGATCACTGATTTAAATTTTACAGAAAAATTCATGCGCTATCCTTAAGGTTTGACATTTTGCACGATATGCCTAATTTTTATATCCGAAAATGTTTAAGAGGTCATAACTCGTGTTTACGAGCTCAAAATGTGACAATTTCTTTTTCCAAATCGAACATATTTTCGAGAACTACGAATTGAAAACAAAATTATTGAGTTTGGAACTCGTGACCAAGAGATATGGTCATTCAAAGTTTTTTCGATAAAAGAAACTTTGAAATACAAAAACTCCTAGCCACGATATCCGAATACGACAATTTTTTTTTTCAAATCATAGTTCTCGGAAAGATGATCGATTTGAAAAAAAAAATCATCACTTTTTGAGTTCATAAACACGAGTTATGGCCTCTTAAACTTTTTCGGATAAAAAAATTGAGCATATCGTGCAAATTGTCAAACCTCAAGGGTACCACGTGAATTTTCCGTAAATTTTATCCGTGTTGCATAAGTGTAAATTATTTCAGGTTTTGGTTTGATATTTTTAATCCATTAGACATTGAAAAAAGAGTTGTTTAAAAGGGTAAATGAAACTTTGTAAATAATTTAGAGAAAATGGTTAAGTTTAATACTACAAATTTTTATTAAAGACAGCTAATATTCATCACTTGAAAAGTAATTTACAAGCTGCAACATCCGCAGGTGAAAGAGTAAATGGAGAGATGTTAATGTTATGAGATCTTTTTTTAATAAAGACGATTATGAGCAAAACTTACTAAGCGCAAGTTTTAGAGGGTAACTAGTGGTGGGCATTGGTCCAAAATCGGACCAGACCGGAACCGGAATTGATAAAAAATCAGGACCGGGACTGGACCAGATTACAAATATTTCGGCCCGGTCTGGACCGGTTGGACCGGAATTTAGACTACATGCCCACTTTTTTCTAATTCCGGTCCAAAAATTTCGGTCCAATGGACCGGATCGGACCGGTTAGATCGGAATAAAATAAAATTTATATATAAAAAAATCAAATAATAATAATTCCGGTCTTTTCGGTCCAATCCGGTCCGGACCGGAAAATACTGATTCGAGACCGGACCGGAAACCGGAATCTTAAAAAATGATGGACCGTAGACCGGACCGAATTTTTTTTTTTCCGTTTCCGGTCCAGTCGATTCCGGTCCGGACCGGTCCATTTTTCCGGTCCAGACCGGATTATGCCCACCCCTAATGGTAAGTGGTAACTAGTCAAATTTTGTGGGAAAAAATTGGTATGTACTTCCTCCCTTCAACTTCACTCTACCACTTTCATTTTTGCACACTATTCATGAGTCGGCATCTAATTGCAATTTTCTCTCAATATATAAGTGAAAATATATTCATGTGTGATCTTGTTTGATTCGTCTTTACGAGTACATTATTAATATCCAACTTTTATAATTTTTGTAAACACGTAGCTAAAAATATTTACCGCGTAAAACACGTCTTGGCAAACGTGAAAAAATAATTTGGTAGAGTGGAGTTGAATGGAGTAAGTAGTTTGGAGGGATAGGTAGTTTAATTAATACTTCCTCCCTTCAACTCCACTCTACCAAAAAAAAAAATCACATTTGCCGAGACGTGTTTTACACGGTAAATATCGTTAGCTATGTGTTTGCAAAAATTATAAAAGTTAGATATTAATAATGTACTCGTAAAGACGAATCAAATAAGATCACACATGAATATATTTTTTACTTATATATTGAGAGAAAATTGCAATTATATGATCGATTGTGAATAGTGTATAAAAAAAGAAAGTGATAGAGTGGAGTTGAAGGGAGGAAGTAATAGAGTGATATTGGGTTTGTTTTGGAGGATGTAATGATATGATTAAATGCTAATTATGGGTGTGAAAATGGATAAATAGAGTTGACTAGATTGAGTGCAAGTGAGCATGTGGAGGGCGTTGAATGAGTATTATGAGAGTAGACTAGTAGTGTAGGGCTGCTGAGAGCTGAGAGCTGAGAGCTGACGTGCTGCGTTAGTAGAAGCAGGTGAATTATTGAAACTTGACGATATGACCATTGTCATTTGTTTGCCTCTACTGCTCTTCTTCTTGGTTATTCTCATTGTTGGAAGAATCCAACTCCACACCCTCTAATTTAATGGCCTACCTTAAAATATGCTAGTTTTTCGTTCAAGTGAATAGTTTATATTTACTTTAGTAAAATCAACTTATGATATTGCAGTATGTGAGATGGGAAGATTAGATACATACGATATACTTGTGATGAAACTAGTAGAAAGATCATTTAAAAAATAAAAAACTAGTTAGATTTTCGGATTAGTGCGAGAAGACCCGCATTGAATCATTGATTTGTGAGTTGTGACCTAAGTACATAGCCTGTTGAGGATGGTGAAGGTCGAGGTGTTACAAACTAGTGTTTTATGGACGGTACGGCCTATCAGATCCGTCTTGGCCGGGTGCTAACAAAGCGAGTTTGACAATGTATTTTCCAAATTTCCCAAAGGCCCAACCCACGAACACACCTAAAACCCGCTAATGCGCATGTCTGTGGGAAAAGAAAAATCATGTTAGCTCGGCTCACGTTTGATCTAAACCCGCATTTGATCACCCCTGTTACAAACTGAAACATAAGTAGAGAACAGTCGAACACTACCCGGCTAAGACTAGAATTTGAGAGAAAAGAAATGGACAGGGAGTAAATGTGTAACACCCGGAAATGTACCCTATTTTTCTAGTAGAAATATTTTACGAAATCTTTTCAGCAAATTTAAGTTTTAATTTATAATTTTATGTTCCGAGTCGAATTTTGAATTTCCGAGTTCGTATTTGGAATTTCTGCGAGATTCCATGAAAAAGCCGTCTTAAGGCGAGTTTGACTTTTTGGTTGACTTTTCCTTACTTATACTCTAATTTCCTTAACCTAATTCTTCATTTAACACAAATCAAGCACACAACCCCATTTCTTCTCCCTTAAGAAATCTCATCTTTTCCCTCTTTGATTTCGATCTTTGAATCACCGTATCTCCTTCGTTCTTTGACGGAATTCACGTAAGTTCGTCTTATTCTTCCCCTCTTAGCTTCCTCTATCCGTATTGGGAATAAAATTACCGTCTTTCTCGCTTTTTAAATTATCCGTCTTTCTCAAGGTGAAGTATATTCATCTTATATTGCCTAATTGTAGGTGGAGACTACTAGGAAGGCTTAGTAATCGATAAAAGACGCGTAAAGGTAACGGTGAAGGGTTACTCGGTATCATTTACGTGTTTTACAT
>JAIUZE010066656.1:0-64814 GCA_022085475.1 Heliosperma pusillum | reverse complement strand
GAAACGTCACTTTCCCTACAAAACAGGTTAGAACACAGGAATTTGCCTAGAAGACGATATTAGCTCATAAAATGGCTTAACAAAGCACAAATGACATACAAAACGGAGCTAAATTGGGGGTTAAAATCATACAAATATTCACTTATCAAACTCCCCCAAGCTAAACCCTTACTTGTCCTCAAGCAAACATAACAAACAATACCAGGACAAGGGTTGCAAGCATTGGCTACTACACGATCAAGAAACAAATCTCAACGTATAACTTTGAAAACAAAATGAATCATAACCCAAAAACAACGTGGGCAAGAATAATACATAAACATGGCTGAGATTTACATAACGGCGCAACACAAAGAATTTCACTACAGAATTTTTGGCTCTTGCATGATCTTTTTGACAAATGGACTTTCACGGCACACTCGAACACTCATGTATACAAAAGGCGATTTCTTTATGTGTAAATGTTTTTGAGACACTCACCTATCTAAAACTTATGAAAATGTGTCCGCAGTCTAATATGGTAAACAATTCAAAACACAAGTCAAAGATCACCATGCACATAGAAAAGAAGCCGAAAAAAAATAAGAAGAAGGCTTTGGGAAATGGGTGAAAGGTGGACAAACAGTTATGGTCATGTGAAGGTTAGAATGAGCTAGCAACTGACCAATGATAAATGAATTGCAGCGTAATTAGGGGGGTCTATGCGTTTTTGTGGAGGACCCTATGACCGGCCCAAAGTCCGAATGACGACCAAGGGGCTGCCCCAAAGTGGCAGCAACAAAAGGGGGACTTATGGGGGTTTATTTGTGTCATAAGCCTATGAAAAACATGAAAGATATGGTTGTGAACCAAGGGCCACAAGACCGGCTCATGGCTCGACCCACAACCTACTCGAGCCAAGGAGTTGAACCACACAAGTCCACCTCCCTAACACAAGCTCGATATGATCAAGACCCAAACTACAGCCAAGCACAAGTTTGGACCTCAACCTGGACAGCAAGTTTAGCTTAGCTCACAGCCTAGCACAGAACCAAACTAACCTCACTAACAGACGTAGGTCGATCACCCACATCCTAGCACAGGGCGACCACCAGGCCTGGCCGATTAGGAGAGCTTAACCACAGCCTAGCACAGGTTAACCTCCCTTAATCGTACAACCAAGAAAGGCATGGCCACTATTGGTTGTGACGAGGTGCTCCTTGAGCTTACCCTCAAGTTTGTGTTTGACACAACTCTCTTAATTCATTATCAAAAACTGAATATTACATGGGGTGGTGAGTTCCTTATATAAGGGCTCACATTACATCGTATCCATTCATCTAAAAAGCTATATCTAATGGCTACAATTAAAAGGAGCAAGAGGACAATATGATAAAGCAATACAAACAAAAGGACATCATAAAAGCTAGTCTAAACAGTCCAAGGACTGTCCAAACTGAGACAACAAGTTCTGTCCATGGCAGGGGCCCTCGTCCTTGTCATGACTAGCCATGTCCTTGTCATGACTAGCCATGTCCTTGTCTTTGGACTTGTCTTGGCTTGGGCAATGTGGCTGGCATGTGATGGGCATGTCCTTGTCTTGACCGAGACAAGTGGGGCTGCTATGCTCTTGTCTTGACCGAGACAAATGGACAGGCATGTCCTTGTCATGCCCGAGACAAATGGACAGCCATGTCCTTGTCTTGCTGCTTGTCTTGGCTCGTGTCTTGGTCCTCCTAGGGCTGTCATGGCCTTGTCATGGCCGTGTCTTGGCTTGCCAAGATGCTGCCATGTCCTTGTCATTGGGCCGTGTCCTTGTCTTGCCATGGCCTTGTCATTGTCACGGATTGTTGGGGCTGAGACAAGGGACTGCCATGTCCTTGTCTTGGCTGCCAATCCTTGTCCTTGTCCTTCCTCTTGGCTTGGCATCTTTATGAGACATAAGAGGGACCAGGTGATGTTGCTTGTCCTTGGAATCTTTGGATTTGTGATCACCATTAGCCCTTGTAAAGACTTAATTAACTAGCCACCCATTTTCAGTCATGGTACTTGTTTGAGCAAAAGATGAGCCTCTTTCAAAAAGGATACTACCCCCCCCCCCCCTTTTCACTACAAACTCCCTTTGTTAAAGAAAATTTGTCCTCAAATTTTGTGTGAAAAGAAATAAGAGGTAGTAAACAACAACGCAACAGTAACTTAGACTGTGACTCACAACAACACATTTTCAGAAAACTAGAAACATGTATGATGAAGAAGGCACAACAAGAGGACTCCTAACCACAGCCTAGCACAGGTATAGGATCCTTTCGTTGCCTAGCTTGACCCAAGACACTACAGCCTAGCACAAGTGTCCTTCACAGGTTATCAAACTAGAACCTACAAACCACAGCCTTGCACAGGTTTGAAGGACGACTCCTTTGCACATCCATGACCCCAAATCTTCCAAGATCGTCTTGGTTTGAGAAAACACAAGAGCCTAAGCTCTGATACCACTTTGCAGCGTAATTAGGGGGGTCTATGCGTTTTTGTGGAGGACCCTATGAACGGCCCAAAGTCCTAAAGACGACCAAGGGGCTGCCCCAAAGTGGCAGCAACAAGAGGGGGACTTATGGGGGTTTATTTGTTTCCTAAGCCTATGAAAAACATGAAAGATATGGTTGTGAACCAAGGGCCACAAGACCGGCTCATGGCTCGACCCACAACCTACTCGAGCCAAGGAGTTGAACCACACAAGTCCACCTCCCTAACACAAGCTCGATATGATCAAGACCCAAACTACAGACAAGCACAAGTTTGGACCTCGACCTGGACAGCAAGTTTAGCTTAGCTCACAGCCTAGCACAGAACCAAACTAACCTCACTAACAGACGTAGGTCGATCACCCACAGCCTAGCACAGGGTGACCACCAGGCCTGGCCGATTAGGAGAGCTTAACCACAGCCTAGCACAGGTTAACCTCCCTTAATCGTACAACCAAGAAAGGCATGGCCACTATTGGTTGTGACGAGGTGCTCCTTGAGCTAACCCTCAAGTTTGTGTTTGACACAACTCTTTTTAATTCATTATCAAAAACTGAATATTACAAGGGGTGGTGAGTTCCTTATATAGAGCCTCACTTTACATCCTATCCATTCATCTAAAAGCTACATCTAATGGTTACAATTAAAAGGAGCAAGAGGACAATATGATAAAGCAATACAAACAAAAAGGACATCATAAAAGCTAGTCTAAACAGTCCAATGGACTGTTGAAACCGGACCAACATATGCTGCCCATGGCAGGGACCCTTGTCCTTGTCATGACTAGCCATGTCCTTGTCATGACTAGCCATGTCCTTGTCTTTGGACTTGTCTTGGCTTGGGCAATGTGGCTGGCATGTGTTGGGCATGTCCTTGTCTTGACCGAGACAAGTGGGGCTGCTATGCTCTTGTCTTGACCGAGACAAAGGGACAGGCATGTCCTTGTCATGACAGCCATGTCCTTGTCTTGCTGCTTGTCTTGGCTCGTGTCTTGGTCCTCCTAGGCCTGTCATGGCCTTGTCATGGCCGTGTCTTGGCTTGCCAAGATGCTGCCATGTCCTTGTCATGGGGCCGTGTCCTTGTCTTGCCATGGCCTTGTCATTGTCACGGATTGTTGGGCCTGAGACAAGGGACTGCCATGTCCTTGTCTTGGCTGCCAATCCTTGTCCTCATCCTTCCTCTTGGCTTGGCATCTTTATGAGACATAAGAGGGACCATGTGATGTTGCTTGTCCTTGGAATCTTTGGATTTGTGATCACCATTAGCCCTTGTAAAGACTTAATTAACTAGCCACCCATTTTCAGTCATGGTACTTGTTTGAGCAAAAGATGAGCCTCTTTCAAAAAGGATACTACCCCCCCTTTTCACTACAAACTCCTCTTGTTAAAGAAAATTTGTCCTCAAATTTTGTGTGAAAAGAAATAAGGTAGTACACAACAACGCAACAGTAACTTAGACCGTGACTCACAACAACACAATTTCAGAAAACTAGAAACATGTATGATGAAGAAGGCACGACAAATGGACTCCTAACCACAGCCTAGCACAGGTTTAGGATCCTTTCGTTGCCTAGCTTGACCCAAGACACTACAGCCTAGCACAAGTGTCCTTAACAGGTTATCAAACTAGAACCTACAAACCACAGCCTTGCACAGGTTTGAAGGTCGACTCCTTTGCACATCCATGACCCCAAATCTTCCAAGATCGTCTTGGTTTGAGAAAACACAAGAGCCTAAGCTCTGATACCACTTTGCAGCGTAATTAGGGGGGTCTATGCGTTTTTGTGGAGGACCCTATGAACGGCCCAAGGTCCGAATGACGACCAAGGGGCTGCCCCAAAGTGGCAGCAACAAAAGGGGGACTTATGGGGGTTTATTTGTGTCCTAAGCCTATGAAAAACATGAAAGATATGGTTGTGAACCAAGGGCCACAAGACCGGCTCATGGCTCGACCCACCACCTACTCGAGCCAAGGAGTTGAACCACACAAGTCCACCTCCCTAACACAAGCTCGATATGATCAAGACCCAAACTACAGACAAGCACAAGTTTGGACCTCAACCTGGACAGCAAGTTTAGCTTAGCTCACAGCCTAGCACAGAACCAAACTAACCTCACTAACAGACGTAGGTCGATCACCCACAGCCTAGCACAGGGCGACCACCAGGCCTGGCCGATTAGGCGAGCTTAACCACAGCCTAGCACAGGTTAACCTCCCTTAATCGAACAACCAAGAAAGGCATGGCCACTATTGGTTGTGACGAGGTGCTCCTTGAGCTAACCCTCAAGTTTGTGTTTGACACAACTCTTTTTAATTCATTATCAAAAACTGAATGTTACATTGGGTGGTGAGTTCCTTATATAGTGGCTCACATTACATCCTATCCATCCATCTAAAAAGCTACATCTAATGGCTACAATTGAAAGGAGCAAGAGGACAATATGATAAAGCATTACAAACAAAAGGACATAATAAAAACTAGTCTAAACAGTCCAAGGGACTGTTGAAACCGGACCAACATATTGCTGCCCATGGCAGGGGCCCTTGTCCTTGTCATGACTAGCCATGTCCTTGTCTTTGGACTTGTCTTGGCTTGGGCAATGTGGCTGGCATGTGATGGGCATGTCCTTGTCTTGACCGAGACAAGTGGGGCTGCTATGCTCTTGTCTTGACCGAGACAAATGGACAGGCCTGTCCTTGTCATGACCGAGACAAATGGACAGCCATGTCCTTGTCTTGCTGCTTGTCTTGGCTCGTGTCTTGGTCCTCCTAGGGCTGTCATGGCCTTGTCATGGCCGTGTCTTGGTCTTGCCAAGATGCTGCCATGTCCTTGTCATGGGGCCGTGTCCTTGTCTTGCCATGGCCTTGTCATTGTCACGGATTGTTGGGGCTGAGACAAGGGACTGCCATGTCCTTGTCTTGGCTGCCAATCCTTGTCCTTGTCCTTCCTCTTGGCTTGGCATCTTTATGAGACATAAGAGGGACCATGTGATGTTGCTTGTCCTTTGAATCTTTGGATTTGTGATCACCATTAGCCCTTGTAAAGACTTAATTAACTAGCCACCCATTTTCAGTCATGGTACTTGTTTGAGCAAAAGATGAGCCTCTTCGAAAAAGGATACTACCCCCCCCCCCCCTTTTCACTACAAACTCCCTTTGTTAAAGAAAATTTGTCCTCAAATTTTGTGTGAAAAGAAATAAGAGGTAGTAAACAACAACGCAACAGTAACTTAGACTGTGACTCACAACAACACAATTTCAGAAAACTAGAAACATGTATGATGAAGAAGGCACAACAAGAGGACTCCTAACCACAGCCTAGCACAGGTTTAGGATCCTTTCGTTGCCTAGCTTGACCCAAGACACTACAGCCTAGCACAAGTGTCCTTAACAGGTTATCAAACTTAGAACCTACAAACCACAGCCTTGCACAGGTTTGAAGGACGACTCCTTCGCACATCCATGACCCCAAATCTTCCAAGATCGTCTGGGTTTGAGAAAACACAAGAGCCTAAGCTCTGATACCACTTTGCAGCGTAATTAGGGGGGTCTATGCGTTTTTGTGGAGGACCCTATGAACGGCCCAAAGTCCGAATGACGACCAAAGGGCTGCCCCAAAAGTGGCAGCAACAAAGGGGGACTTATGGGGGTTTATTTGTGTCCTAAGCCTATGAAAACATGAAAGATATGGTTGTGAACCAAGGGCCACAAGACCGGCTCATGGCTCGACCCACAACCTACTCGAGCCAAGGAGTTAGACCACACAAGTCCACCTCCCTAACACAAGCTCGATATGATCAATACCCAAACTACAGACAAGCACAAGTTTGGACCTCAACCTGGACAGCAAGTTTAGCTTAGCTCACAGCCTAGCACAGAACCAAACTAACCTCACTAACAGACGTAGGTCGATCACCCACAGCCTAGCACAGGGCGACCACCAGGCCTGGCCGATTAGGAGAGCTTCACCACAGCCTAGCACAGGTTAACCTCCCTTAATCGAACAACCAAGAAAGGCATGGCCACTATTGGTTGTGACGAGGTGCTCCTTGAGCTAACCCTCAAGTTTGTGTTTGACACAACTCTTTTAATTCATTATCAAAAACTGAATATTACAAGGGGTGGTGAGTTCCTTATATAGGGGCTCACATTACATCCTATCCATCCATCTAAAAAGCTACATCTAATGGCTACAATTAAAAGGAGCAAGAGGACAATATTATAAAGCAATACAAACAAAAAGGACATCATAAAAGCTAGTCTAAACAGTCCAATGGACTGTTGAAACCGGACCAACATATGCTGCCCATGGCAGGGACCCTTGTCCTTGTCATGACTAGCCATGTCCTTGTCATGACTAGCCATGTCCTTGTCTTTGGACTTGTCTTGGCTTGGGCAATGTGGCTGGCATGTGATGGGCATGTCCTTGTCTTGACCGAGACAAGTGGGGCTGCTATGCTCTTGTCTTGACCGCGACAAATGGACAGGCATGTCCTTGTCATGACCGAGACAAATGGACAGCCATGTCCTTGTCTTGCTGCTTGTCTTGGCTCGTGTCTTGGTCCTCCTAGGGCTGTCATGGCCTTGTCATGGCCGTGTCTTGGTCTTGCCAAGATGCTGCCATGTCCTTGTCATGGGGCCGTGTCCTTGTCTTGCCATGGCCTTGTCCTTGTCACGGATTGTTGGGGCTGAGACAAGGGACTGCCATGTCCTTGTCTTGGCTGCCAATCCTTGTCCTTGTCCTTCCTCTTGGCTTGGCATCTTTATGAGACATAAGAGGGACCATGTGATGTTGCTTGTCCTTGGAATCTTTGGATTTGTGATCACCTTTAGGCCTTGTAAAGACTCAATTAACTAGCCACCCATTTTCAGCCATGGTAATTGTTTGAGCAAAAGATGAGCCTCTTCGTAAAAGGATACTACCCCCCCCCTTTTCACTACTAACTCCCTTTGTTAAAGAAAATTTGTCCTCAAATTTTGTGTGAAAAGAAATAAGAGGTAGTAAACAACAACGCAACAGTAACTTAGACTGTGACTCACAATCAACACAATTTCAGAAAACTAGAAACATGTATGATGAAGAAGGCACAACAAGAGGACCCCTAACCACAGCCTAGCACAGGTTTAGGATCCTTTCGTTGCCTAGCTTGACCCAAGACACTACAGCCTAGCACAAGTGTCCTTAACAGGTTATCAAACTAGAACCTACAAACCACAGCCTTGCACAGGTTTGAAGGACGACTCCTTTGCACATCCATGACCCCAATCTTCCAAGATCGTCTTGGTTTGAGAAAACACAAGAGCCTAAGCTCTGATACCACTTTGCAGCGAATTTAGGGGGGTCTATGCGTTTTTGTGGAGGACCCTATGAACGGCCCAAAGTCCGAATGACGACCAAGGGGCTGCCCCAAAGTGGCAGCAACAAAAGGGGGGCTTATGGGGGTTTATTTGTGTCCTAAGCCTATGAAAAACATGAAAGATATGGTTGTGAACCAAGGGCCACAAGACCGGCTCATGGCTCGACCCACAACCTACTCGATCCAAGGAGTTGAACCACACAAGTCCACCTCCCTAACACAAGCTCGATATGATCAAGACCCAAACTACAGACAAGCACAAGTTTGGACCTCAACCTGGACAGCAAGTTTAGCTTAGCTCACAGCCTAGCACAGAACCAAACTAACCTCACTAACAGACGAAGGTCGATCACCCACAGCCTAGCACAGGGCGACCACCAGGCCTGGCCGATTAGGAGAGCTTAACCACAGCCTAGCACAGGTTAACCTCCCTTAATCGAACAACCAAGAAAGGCATGGCCACTATTGGGTGTGACGAGGTGCTCCTTGAGCTAACCCTCAAGTTTGTGTTTGACACAACTCTTTTTAATTCATTATCAAAAACTGAATGTTACATTGGGTGGTGAGTTCCTTATATAGGGGCTCACATTACATCCTATCCATCCATCTAAAAGCTACATCTAATGGCTACAATTAAAAGGAGCAAGAGGACAATATGATAAAGCATTACAAACAAAAGGACATAATAAAGATTAGTCTAAACAGTCCAATGGACTGTTGAAACCGGTCCAACATATGCTGCCCATGGCAGGGACCCTTGTCCTTGTCATGACTAGCCATGTCCTTGTCATGACTAGCCGTGTCCTTGTCTTGCCATGACCTTGTCATTGTCACGGATTGTGGGGCTGAGACAAGGGACTGCCATGTCCTTGTCTTGGCTGCCAATCCTTGACCTTGTCCTTCCTTTTGGCTTGGCATCTTTATGAGACACAAGAGGGACCATGTGATGTTGCTTGTCCTTGGAATCTTTGGATTTGTGATCACCTTTAGGCCTTGTAAAGACTCAATTAACTAGCCACCCATTTTCAGCCATGGTAATTGTTTGAGCAAAAGATGAGCCTCTTCGTAAAAGGATACTACGCAACTAAACCACTAACCCCGGCCCCCCCCCCCCTTTTCACTACAGTTTGAGTCAAGCCTGATACATCTTCAAGGTCTCTGATCAGTGTCTTGCTTTGTGAGTCAAGTTAAATCAGTGCTTTGTTGTGATTAGCTTGCTTGCTGTTGAGGCTAAGTCTAAGGTGTTTGTGCCTTGCTAAAACACTTTAAACCTGTCTCTGAACTAGTCTTTGAGTCCCTTTCTTTGTGCCATGCTGTAGGGGAGCTTCTCTAAGTCATATCCTTTGAATTTCAGTTAATATAAGTCACTCTCTCTAAAACAGCCTCCATTTCTGTCTGTGTTTGTTTTCAGTTTAGGAAAGCTTAGTTAAACATCTCTTAAACTCACATGCCTTAGTAGTTTACACTCCAAATTAGTTATCAGAGCTTTGGTTGAGAGTCTTAGTGAATTCATTTTCCCTAACTACATTTAAAAACATAAAAATAGCCCAATGAGTGAAGAGAGACTGGCAGGAGTAGAAGCAACGATGGAGGGTCTGGCTGGGATTGTAACCACCCTAACCAGAGCCCTGGATCAGGTAATAGGCAACCAGTTGTTTGCTGGAGGAAGAGGCAGAGGACGTGGAAGAGGCCAAGGGGGAGGCAGAGGAAGGCCACCTGATGATGAAAAGTATCCAGACTCAGATGACTCAACAAGGAGCAGAGCTTCCATCCACAGGCACATAGACAAGCATCTTAAGGTAGACATCCCTGAGTTTTCTGGTAGTCTTAATCCTGATGATTTGTTAGAATGGTTAAGAGAAGTAGAAAGAATCTTTGAGTACAAAGGATATAATGATTCTAAGTCTTTTAAAGTAGCCATCCTTAAACTGAAAGGGTATGCTTCCCTTTGGTATGAAACCATGAAAGGGTTAAGGGCTAGGGAAGGGAAAGAACCCATCAAGATATCAGCCTCTCTATATAAGGAGGCCTTTGTATGTTGTTTTAGTAGACTTTTATGAATGAATTAACTTTGAGAATCCCTCAAATCTTTCAAACTTGTGCTAAGAGCTGTAGTTTGAGTCAAGCCTGATACATCTTCAATGTGTCTGATCAGTGTCTTGCTTTGTGAGTCAAGTTAAATCTGTGCTTTGTTGTGATTAGCTTGCTTGCTGTTGAGGCTAAGTCTAAGGTGTTTGTTCCTTGCTGTAACACTTTAAACCTGTCTCTGAACTAGTCTTTGAGTCCCTTTCCTTGTGCCATGCAGTAGGGGAGCTTCTCCAAGTCATATCCTTTGAATTGCAGTTAATATAAGTCACTCTCTCTAAAACAGCCTCCATTTCTGTCTGTGTTTGTTTTCAGTTTAGGAAAGCTTAGTTAAACATCTCTTAAACTCACAAGCCTTAGTAGTTTACACTCCACCTAGTCTGGGTAAATTATCTTTGTATCGGGCTCGCGACAAGCATCGATCAAATTTTGGCGCCATTGCCGGGGAGCACGGTTTAGTTTTCCTTTTTATTGTGATTTTTATCGCAATTAGTTTTATCTAGTCTTTAGGAACCCAAATTCCTTTAGACCTCTCTTGATTTTTCACCTTAGCTTTCCAATCTTATGCCCAAATCTTCTAGACTAGGGACCCCTATTCCTTTAGACCCCGAACTAGAAAGAACTATGCGTAGGAAATTAAATCTATTCAACGAAATCTCAAAAGCTTCTGATATTTCAAGTTTAGATCGTATTCGTGAGAAATACTCGGATATTCTATCTAATCTCGAAGGAGAAGAAGATCCTTTCTCATCTTCATTCCCAAAAACTAATCAACTTTCGACCAACACTCCATCTTCATCTTCGCAAAAGAAAATGGTTCGACTTTCCGACCATTCCAAACCCACTGCAGCTACACTTCCAAGGGGTATCGCTACACCCCAAATCACTGCCCAAAATTTCGAAATCAAACCTGCCTTCATCAATCTAATAGAAAGAAGCAAATTTGGTGGCAATGCCACAGAAGATCCCAACCTTCATATCCAAAACTTCTGTGACTATTGCTCCACGATTAGACAAACTGGAGTATCCCAAGAGCAGATTAGGGAAATGCTCTTTCCCTTCTCTTTAACAGGAAAGGCAAAACTCTGGATCAATAGCCTTGACCGAGTTGCCTTAGGAATAGCCGACTGGGATGGTCTAGCTCTTGCTTTCTATCAAAAGTACTTCCCACCAGAACGAACCGCACTCTTACGGAGCCAAATTACTGGATTCCGTCAGAGAGGCGATGAATGTGACAACCCTCGCGAATGCGGAAATAAAAACATACAAGCATGTGATTTAATTTGCGGAAATACGGTATTTTAAAAACCTTTATACATGCAAGATAGAAAATACGAGGAGTGTCAAATATTACAAACCAAAGTACGAAATATACTACAACAAGAGACGTAGTCTCTCCAAATGTTATCAAAGTAAAAGTGATTAGCAGACAAGCTAAATAACGTCTAGAGGTGTTTCATCCAGGGACAACGCCCGCTAGCTCACACCCGAACCCAAAATAGCATAAGCAAAAAGCCATCCATGCAAGCAACCTGTTCATTCATGAAAAACATGAACGTCACAATCAGTGGGGAGTAACTCCGGGTTCTCCCAGCCATATCACATTAAACGTACATAAAAGGAAATACAAAAGTAGAAACATGCATATATAGATATACATGTGAAATACGATAAGGATAGATAGGCAATTCAATATATAATGAAAAGAGTATATGGAATACAAATCTGAATCCATCATGTTATACAAAGACTCGGGGAAGACACTCTTAGGCAACCGAATACACTCACTAGGGCTTGCATCTCACCGTTAGCGGTATAAGTTTGATAAGATTGAGACTCGACAAAGAAACCATGCCAAGTCATTCAATGATCAATCATATAATCATTAATCCAAACATACCGACACAATGACGACATCTCTCACGGTAAATGAAACGCACTAGCACCGTGTACATGGCAAGTATGATTAAAAGGCATCAACGAGACAAGCATTTCCCTGAACGCATACAAGATGACATTTCGTATATGTAGACTAATTTCCTCCTGGTAGGACGGCGATAATAATACGGTTCCTAGTCGAAACCTGGCCAGACTCTCGGAATAAACGTGTTCCGATTCGACAAGCGATGACAATTTGCATCCAAGACTCGGTCAATCATTGACGCCGAGTACCCCAAATTCGGTCGATAATTCACGAAAGAGGCGGAAAAGAGCTCAAGCCTCATAACAAGCGGTACGCTACATGCAAATAACACCACCTCGCAAGTACACAACATTTGACGGCCGGGTCGATCAACGCAAAGCGTTCACCTCCCAACAACGTCGTCGTATGCCCACTAACACATGCAATTAAGCAGTAAGGATACATCCCCGTTCCGACATTCCAGCCTTACGAACGTGGAGGTAGCCAAGGGAATGAGAGTACAAAGCACATAATAAAATAGTGCTTAAACCGTAACATTTGTAAAAACCGACTCAAAGTGGGACATACCAAAAACCGTCACAAAACATGCGATACGAGCGTATGAAATATCATACATACGAAACATTAATATTTAAAGTCATTACGTAAATTTATACGATAAATGAACCATCGGAAATATCATAAACGAAAACATAAACAAGAATAACAAGCAAAGTCCAGCAGGTGCCAGCCGGTCAGTGGAACCGGCTGCCGGCCACCCGGCTGGTACCAATCAACATACGAAAAACCAAGTGAAAATACAGTGTGTCCCAGCCGAACAAGGGGACCGGCTGCCAGCTACCGGGCTGGGACCAAAGGTTCATGAGAATATCCAAGGGAAAGGTAGGGGTGTCTCAGCCGGTCGGCTGACCGGCTGCCAGTCGGCCGACTGAGATCAACTTCATGCATCAATTATTACGTAACATACAAATTATACAGCCACTGCCCCAGCCGGTAGGCTGACCGGCTGCCGGTCGGCCGGCTGGGGTCAACTTCACACGAAAATTGCCATTTTCACTAAGGATCAACATTTAACAATTATCGATTATTATCATAAATCATTCATACTCATATCAATTCTGAACAAACATCAATTATCATCATCAAAACAATTTCTAAGCTTACTAATCATATTCTAAATACGATTCCTAGCATAGAAAACACGTAGAACACGTAAATGATATTAAGTAACCCTTCACCGTTACCTTTTTGCGTCTTTACTCCGCGTCAAGGTCCTCTTCAATCAAGAAGTAGTCTTTGTCGGGATCTTGAAGGTCACCACCTACAAATAGTTAATAAAAGTTGAATATTCTTCACCTTGAGAAAGACGGAAAGTTTGAAAAGCGAGAAAGACGATACTTTTATTATCAATACGGATAGAGGAAGATAAGAGGGGAAGAATAAGACGAACTTACGTGAATTTGAGCAAGAAATGAGAGAGTTATGATGATTATAAGACGGATCAAAAATGGAAGTTATGCTTTTGGGGTTTTCTTAGTAAGGAAGAAAGAAATGAGTTGTGTGAGTGAATTAGGTTAATGGGAGTATATGAAGATAGTGAGTGGAAACGACAAGAAAAGTCAAAGACGTCTTAAGACGGGATTCACTTGAAATCTCGCGTAAAATCCAAATACGAACTCGGAAATTCTAAATTCGACTCGGGAAATTTAATTCTAAACTAAAACTAAATTTCGCTGAAAAGTATCCGTAAAATATTTTTACTATAAAAATAGGGTACATTTGCGGGTGTTACAATCACCCCACCTTTTAAAAAGTTTCGCCCTCGAAACTTGAGCGAAAGAAAGATACCTTAATCGAATAAGCTTGGATATTTACTACGCATAGAAGCTTCCGTTTCCCAAGTCTCTTCTTCGACATTAGCACATCTCCACAAGATTTTCACTAACGGAACCACCTTACTTCTCAACTTCTTATCCTTGCGGTCTAGGATGCGAATCGGCTTCTCTTCAAAGGATAAATTGGGTTCAAGCTCGGGCATTTCCTTTTGAAAGATATGGCTTGGATCACTAACATACTTTCTCAATTGAGAAACATGGAATACATTATGAACCTTAGCCAAATTCGGGGGCAAATCCAACTTATAAGCAACGGCACCAATCCTTTTCACAATATCAAAGGGTCCAATGTATTTCCGGCTCAATTTACCCTTAACACCAAACAGTTTAACACCCTTCATTGGAGATACTTTCAAGAACACTTTATCTCCAACCTCAAATTCTAGCGGTCTTCTCCGGATATCGGCATAAGACTTTTGACGGTCTTGAGCGCCTTTCATTCTATCACGAATGACCTTCACATGATCAATGGTTTCAACAAGAACATCGGGACCTAAGTCACGAACATCACTAAATTGATTCCAACATATAGGACTTCGACATTTCCTTCCATAAAGAGCTTCATAAGGAGCCATCTTTATAGATGGATGATAACTGTTGTTGTCAGAAAACTCCACCAACGGTAGACTCTTTTCCCAACTAGATTGGAAGTCGAGCGCACAAGCCCTAAGCAACTCTTCTAAAGTCTGAATAGTCTTCTCGGTCTGACCATCGGTAGCGGCATGAAATGCGGTACTCATCAACAATTTACTACCCATGGCTTCTTGCAAAGCTTTCCAAAATCTCGAACAAAACCTTGGATCTCGGTCGGATATAATCTCCTTAGGAAAACCATGATATCTAACAATCTCATCAACATAGGCTTTCACTAAACGATCTAAACTCCAGGTTTCTTTGATTGGAATAAATCTAGCACACTTGGTCAAACGATCAACAACAACCCAAACGGCATCTTTACCTCCAACGGTCCTCGGCAATGCCATAACAAAATCCATGGAAATAGATTCCCACTTCCATAGCGGAATATCCAAAGGTTGTAGCAATCCACCAGGCCTCTTGTGTTCAATCTTTACTTGTTGGCAAGTAAGACATCTTCCAACATAAGACACAACTTCGCCCTTCAAGTTCGGCCACCAAAATTGTAGCTTCAAGTCTTTGTACATCTTATCACCTCCGGGGTGAATAGAATAAGGGGAAAGGTGAGCTTCATCAAGAACTCGCTTTCTCAAATCAAGAGCATTAGGCAAAACCAAACGGCCATGGAAACGAAGAACACCTTCATCATCAAACTTTAAATCTTTAGCTTTACCTTCAAGAAGTTTGGCTTGAATAGACTTGTAGGTAAGATCATCAACTTGGCTTTCGCGGATCTCACGGAGAAAAACAGGTTCGGCAGTCATAGCACCAACATAAACAAATCCACGCTCCACGAATTCCAACTTCAACTTTCAAAACTCGGCACAAAGATCATCGGGTAATACCCGCATAGCATTCAAAGCATGAGAAGCTTTCCTACTAAGAGCATCGGCAACAACATTAGCCTTCCCTTCATGGTACAATAACTCAAAATCATAATCGTTCACCAATTCCAACTATCTTCTTTGCCTCATATTCAACTCTTTTTGTAACGGGAGTATATGCTCAAGACAAGACACAAGCTCAAGACAAAATTCAACATCAACAACATCAAGACATCAACATCATTCAAGGCAACAACATCCATTCAGACAACACCATGACCAGTTATGACAATGTCCTATTCAGTCCAAGTAACCACCACTCCAGGCCAGCTAAGACAACACCAGACCAACCAGAGCAAAGCCTAGCCATCCACTTTCCAAGACTAAGCCACAACAACACACAGACAACAGCCAAACAAACCCAACACAACAAAAACAACACTCAGCCTAAAACAGCCATTCACAGTCTTCCTAAACAGGGTCCATGGGGGCCTCACACAATCAAACAAGCCTAACCAACCATCAAACTTATGTCTTGGGAAGGTCCTCTACAACTTTCCCCAGGACTTCTCTTCCAGGAAACAAACACACAAAGAGTTAGCCTAGGGACAACTCCAGACTGTCCAGATTTCAGCCTTTTTGCAGCAGTTAACATGTCACTATCAAACTTTCCTGTTATGATCAAACAAGCTCGAGGGCCTTTTAGCAGAACCTTTGGCATCCATCTCACTTCAGTTAAGCTCAAGAATCAAGCTTAGAAGTCCACTCCTCCACCAGTTTCAACCTAAACAAACCAATTAAGGCAGATTGTCCCATTAGAACTACTTTTCTACTTTATTGCTTTATGCTGAACAATGTAGCTGTTATTTCTGTTTCTTTTGCAAGCCAATTGTGGCCCTAGGATGTATTGAACGAGTAGGATGTAATCTCCTTGCCTATATAAGGCCTTTTCCTAATGAATGAAGACAGATTTGAAGTAAAACATAAACTGAAACCTTGTTTTTGTTGCATCTCTTGGCTGTGTGCTTGAGACAACTTCCTTTGCTTTGTGCTTGGAAGTGAGCTTGGGTCCTTAGCTATGTGCTGGGATCAAAGTTCAACCCTCAATCATTGGCTTTGTGCTTTGGTTAAGGTTCTATCTTTGTTCTTTAACAATCAGTTCAATCAGAAACAGAGTATTTACAAAGTGTCTGTCCTTAGCTCAAATTGTCATTGTTTAGCTTGTCTTTCTAAATAGTGTCAGTGCACATTTTGAGTAAATATGTACTTCAAACTCTTGTGATCGGTGAATATACGACAATGAAGACCAATAAGGTAGTGTCTCCACACCTTCAAAGCATGAACAACAGCGGCCAATTCCAAATCATGAGTAGGATAGTTCACTTCATGAACTCTCAACTGCCTCGAAGCATAAGCCACCACTTTCCTACTTTGCATAAGAACACAACCCAATCCCATTTTAGAAGCATCACAATAGACATCAAAGTCTACTCCATCTTCAGGCAAAGTCAACACCGGAGCGGTAGTTAACCTCTTCTTTAACTCTTGAAACGCGGCTTCACAAGCTTTATTCCATAGGAAGTTGGTTTCCTTCTTCAACAACTGGGTCATCGGTCTAGCAAGCTTAGAGAAATCCTTGACAAATCTTCGGTAATAACCAGCTAAACCAAGAAAACTTCGAATTTCTCTAATATCGGTCGGACTCTTCCAATCCACCACAGCTTCAATCTTCGAAGGATCCACCATTACACCTTCTTAAGAAATCACATGCCCAAGAAAGGACACCTTAGGTAACCAAAATTCACACTTGGAGAATTTAGCATACCACTTCTGTCGACGAAGAACACTCAAAATAATCCTTAGATGAATAGCATGCTCTTCTTCGGACTTGGAGAAAATAAGAATATCGTCAATGAACACCACCACACACTTGTCAAGATACTCACTAAAAGTGCGGTTCATCTGATCCATAAAGATAGCGGGAGCGTTCGTCAATCCAAATGGCATCACCTTGAACTCATAATGATCATACCTTGTACTAAAAGCGGTCTTCGGAATATCAACATCTCGAACAGGAATTTGGTGATAACCGGATCTCAAATCAATCTTGGAAAAATAAGAAGCACCCTTTAGTTGATCAAACAAATCCTCAATTCTTGGCAAAGGATACCTGTTCTTGATTGTAATCCGATTCAATTCACGATAATCAATACAAAGCCTCATAGAACCATCTTTCTTCTTCAAAAATAGGACATGAGCACCCCAAGGTAAGGCACTTGGTCGAAGAAAACCCTTCTCAATCATATCATCTAGCTGCTTCCTTAATTCTTTCAATTCGGTCGGAGCCATACGGTAAGGAGCTTTGGCTATGGGTCCAGAACCAGGTACAAGATCAATAGAAAACTCAACATCACGCTCGGGAGGAATCCCGGGCAATTCTTCAGGGAATACATCAACGAATTCTCTAACAATAGGCACATCTTCAATACTTGGCAAAGAGGTAGTTGAAGAAGTCACAATACACAAGTATGCTTGGTGACCTTTTCTAACCATTCTTACCAATTTCATAGCGGAAATCAAAGACACACCTTTTCAGGGATGAGATCCCTTATAGGTTATTCTAACTCCTAAAGGACTCTTTAAATAAATCTTTTGATCACGACACTCGAACCTAGCATGGTACAATGCTAACCAATCAATACCTAGGATTATATCGAACTCTCCTAGAGGGAACTTAAGGAGATTAGCGGGAAAGATAGAACCCGCAATAGATATTGGGACATTTGGATATAAAGTAGAACAAGAGATAATATCCCCGGATGGTAAGGATATGGGAGTATCCTCACTAGATGTAGGCTCGATAGATAATTTATTAGCATAAGTCGATGACACAAAAGACATAGAAGCACCGGTATCAAATAGAATAAGACACGGTTGCTCTAAGATTGAGACCATACCCGTAATGATCTCTGGATGAGCATCGGCGTCGGCACGGCTCATAACAAAGATAGAACCCTTAGGTTTAGCAGGAGGAGGGGGCAACTTTTGATCGAGGCAATCCTCATAACGGTGACCACCCTTTTGACAAAAGTAGCAAATATAAGGTCGGTTGGAACAAGACACACCGGGGTGGTGTGGAAGTCTACAACGGTTACATTGGCGACCTTGAGCTTGAGCCTGAGGAGCATAAGGCCTATGAGCCACATTAGAAGTAGCTCGAGGAATGAAAGGAGTGGGAGCTCTTGTATTTGCATTGTAAGGAGGATTGAATCTCCTCTTGTTAGCATAAGAGTTAGAAGGAGACGGAATAAACGGTCTCTTCCCAAAAACATTTGGCCTTGGAGTGAAAGAAGGAGAGGGATTATTCATCAAAGCTTCATCCCTAATAGCCTTCATGGAATTCTCGGCCCACAAGGCATAATCATAAAGATCCCCAAAGGAAGTAGTATTCCTCCTCACTTTACTTTGAAGAACGGCACTCACCTTGTTGCGGTAATAGAAGGCTCGGTCCCCGTCATCTCGGACAAGCCTCGGAGCAAAATGAGCAAGCTTGTTGAACTCCGTAGTAAAGTCTTGCGCAGACAAGCCGCCTTGCTTAAAGTCAATAAACTCCTTGAGCCTTTGTTGCTTAAGCTCCTTAGGATAGAATCTACCTTCCACTAGAGCTTTTAAACAAGCCCAATTGAAGTCATCTTCGAGAGTGGCGGTGGCACTAGTGATAGCCCACCAATTATCAGCTTTCCTAACAAGGAAGTGCTTTGCGATCCTCACCTTGTCCTCTTCACGGACTTGGTATAGATCAAACTGCTTCTCCATCTCTCGGAACCATTCTGATAGCTCCGTAGGTTCCGGTTCTCCACCGTAGGGCATAATCTTACTCCTAGCTATTTGTCCAGCTACCCAAGCGCAGCCTCCCTGATGGTTATCTTCTCTACAAGGGGGAACTTGGTTGGCTTGAGCTAAAGCCGCATCCTGTTGATTTTTCAATACTTGAGTAAGAGCTTCCAACATGACATTTTCTACTACTCGTGGTCTAACCATCTTCATAAGAAACAAAAACAAATTAAGTTACTCCTATCAATTACCATAAACAAATAGACTACCAAGTAAAGTCCTTAACTTCTACCCAACTCTCATTTATTATTTAAAGGTCAAGTAGTTTAAGTTTAGGGTTCACGTGTGTGCGTCGGGAGCGATAAAGCTCTGATACCAACTGTGACAACCCTCGCGAATGCGGAAATAAAATCATACAAGCATGTGATTTAATTTGCGGAAATACGGTATTTTAAAAACCATTATACATGCAAGATAGAAAATACGAGGAGTGTCAAATATTACAAACCAAAGTACGAAATATACTACAACAAGAGACGTAGTCTCTCCAAATGTTATCAAAGTAAATGTGATTAGCAAACAAGCTAAATAACGTCTAGAGGTGTTTCATTCCAGGGACAACGCCCGCTAGCTCACACCCGAACCCAAAATATCAAGCAAAAAGCCATCCATGCAAGCAACATGTTCATCCATGAAAAACATGAACGCCACAATCAGTGGGGAGTAACTCCGGGTTCTCCCAGCCATATCACATTAAACGTACATAAAAGGAAATACAAAAGTAGAAACATGCATATATAGATATACATGTGCAATACGATAAGGATAGATAGGCAATTCAATATATAATGAATAGAGTATATGGAATACAAATCCGAATCCATCATGTTATACAAAGACTCGGGGAAGACACTCTTAGGCAACCGAATACAGTCACTAGGGCTTGCATCTCACCGTTAGCGGTATAAGTTTGATAAGATTGAGACTCGACAAACAAACCATGCCAAGTCATTCAATGATCAATCATATAATCATTAATCCAAACATACCGACACAATGACGACATCTCTCACGGTAAATGAAACGCACTAGCACTGTGTACATGGCAAGTATGATTAAAACGCATCAACGAGATAAGCATTTCCCTGAACGCATACACGATGACATTTCGTATATGTAGACTAATTTCCTCCTGGTAGGACGACGATAATAATACGGTTCCTAGTCTAAACCTGGCCAGACTCTCGGAATAAACGTGTTCCGATTCGACAAGCGATGACATTTTGCATCCAAGACTCGGTCAATCATTGACGTCGAGTACCCCAAATTCGGTCGATAATTCACGAAAGAGGCGGAAAAGAGCTCAATCCTCATAACAAGCGGTACGCTACATGCAAATAACACCACCTCGCAAGTACACAACATTTGACGGTCGGGTCGATCAACGCAAAGCGTTCACCTCCCAACAACGTCGTCGTATGCCCACTAACACATGCAATTAAGTAGTAAGGATACATCTCCGTTCCGACATTCCAGGCTTACGAACGTGGAGGTAGCAAAGGGAATGAGAATACAAAGCACATAATAAAATAGTGCTTAAACCGTAACATTTGTAAAAACCGACTCAAAGTGGGACATACTTAAAACCGTCACAAAACATGCGATACGAGCGAATGAAATATCATACATTCGAAACATTAATATTTAAAGTCATTACGTAAATTTATACGATAAATGAACCATCGGAAATATCATAAACGAAAACGTAAACAAGAATAACAAGGAAAGTCCAGCAGGTGTCAGCCGGTCAGTGGGACCGGCTGCCGGCCACCCGGCTGGTACCAATCAACATACGAAATAACAAGTGAAAATACAGTGTGTCTCAGCCGGTCAAGGGGACCGGCTGCCGGCTACCCGGCTGGGACCAAAGGTTCATGAGAATATCCAAGGGAAAGGTAGGGGTGTCTCAGTCGGTCGGCTGGGGGCTGACCGGCTGCCGGTCGGCTGGCTGAGATCAACTTCATGCATCAATTATTACGTAACATACAAATTATACAGCCACTGCCCCAGCCGGTAGGCTGACCGGCTGCCGGTCGGCCGGCTGGGGTCAACTTCACACGAAAATTGCCATTTTCACTAAGGATCAACATTTAATAATTATCGATTATTATCATAAATCATTCATACTCATATCAATTCTCAACAAACATCAAGTATCATCATCAACACAATTTCTAAGCTTACTAATCATATTCTAAATACAATTCCTAGCATAGAAAACACGTAAAACACGTAAATGATATCGAGTAACCCTTCACCGTTACCTTTTTGCGTCTTTACTCCGCGTCAAGGTCCTCTTCAATCAAGAAGTAGTCTTTGTCGGGATCTTGAAGGTCATCACCTACAAATAGTTAATAAAAGATGAATATTCTTCACCTTGAGAAAGACGGAAAGTTTGAAAAGCGAGAAAGACGATACTTTTATTATCAATACGGATAGAGGAAGATAAGAGGGAAAGAATAAGACGAACTTACGTGAATTTGAGCGAGAAATGAGAGAGTTATGACGATTATAAGACGGATCAAAAATGGAAGTTATGCTTTTGAGGTTTTCTTAGTGAGGAAGAAAGAAATGAGTTGTGTGAGTGAATTAGGTTAAGTGGAGTATATGAAGAGAGTGAGTGGGAAAGTCAAGAAAAGTCAAAGACGTCTTAAGACGGGATTCACTTGAAATCTCGCGTAAAATCCAAATACGAACTCGGAAATTCTAAATTCGACTCGGGAAATTTAATTCTAAACTAAAACTAAATTTCGCTGAAAAGTATCCGTAAAATATTTTTACTATAAAAATAGGGTACATTTGCGGGTGTTACAATGAAAGCCTTTACGAGGCATGGGAAAGATACAAAGAATTACAAAGAGAATGCCCTCATCATGGCCTTGATTCACGGTTCTTAGCTATCACCTTCTACAACGGTTGTTGTGGCGAATCGCGTCGTATCCTCGACTCCGCTAACAATGGTCGTTTTGATCAAATCGATGTAGAAATAGCTAGTACAACTATCGAGTCAATGGCAATCCACGATTCTCAGTATAGCAACTCGCGTGCTATGCCACTCAAAACCAAGCAGGACGATTCAAGTAAAGTAGCACTCCTAGAAGCCCAAATAGCCCTTCTGCAGCAACAAGTAGGAAGCTCTTCCCAATCCAAGGAGCATGTTAACGTCACTAACCACGTAGTGGTATGTGAGCAATGTGGGGTTGGAGGGCATAGTTTTCAAGAATGTAGAAGTTCGATAGAGCAAGTCAATGCCTATCAAGGATATAGGCAAGGCAACGCTTTCTCAAACTTCTATAATGAAAACACGAAGAACCATCCTTTCTTGTCCTACAAAAGCACCAACATTCAAAATCCCCACCAACAAATTCAACAACCATTCATACCACACCAACAGAAGCCTTACAATCCACCTGGTTTTCAAAACCAGAGACCTTCATTCCAACCTAACTTCAATCAACCTTACCAAAACAAACCTCAACACCAACCACCCCAAAATCAAGGCCAACCCAATGACTCAAGCTTGAGCAAAATTGAATCCATGCTTCACCAAGTTGTTCAAAAACAAGATTCATTTTTTGCTCAACTTCAAAAGAGTGATCAAGCTCAAAGTGCTGCCATCAAGATGCTTGAAACTCAACTGGCCCAATTGGCTGCCTCTAATGCCCAAAGAAAACAAGGCAAACTCCCACCTCATGGTGAGCAACCGAGGGACACCGCAAATGCTATCACCCTTAGGAGTGGTACCACTTATACGGAACCTCAGCAACCCAAAGAACCAATAGTTGAGCGTACACAAGTAGAAAGCCAAAAAGATACCCAACCATCCACCGCTAAGGAAGCGGAAAACAAACCCGAAAAGAAGGATGAACCTGAAAAGGAACCCATAAAAATTCAAGTTCCATTTCCCCAACGTTTGAGGAGAAATCATAAGGAAACCCAGTTCAGCAAATTCATGGAAGTAGTCAAAAACATCCAAGTAACGGTTCCCTTCACTGAATTAATCACTCAAATCCCTTCTTACATGAAATTCATGAAGGATATCTTAACTAAGAAAAAGACTTTAGATGATGTTGAAATCATAGCATTCACAGCTGAATTCAGTGCGTTATTGCAAAACAAGTCCCCTCCTAAGTTAAAGGATCCTGGTAGTTTCTCTATACCTTGCACTATAGGCACCTACACTATTGATAAAGCTTTATGCGATCTAGGTGCTAGTGTAAGCGTCATGCCCTATTCCATCTGCGAAAAATTGAATATGGGAATTCTTAAATGCACTAGTATCACTCTGCAAATGGCAGACCGTTCTCTAAAACAACCTATGGGAGTTTTAGAAGATGTGCCTGTCAAAGTAGGAAGATTTTTCATTCCCGTTGATTTCATCGTGCTAGATATGGCTGAAGATTCGCAAATCCCTATTATTTTAGGAAGGCCATTTCTACACACTGCGGGAGCAGTAATCGATGTCAAGAATGGAAAATTGACACTAGAAGTAGGTGATGATAAAGTCACCTATAACTTAAACAGTGCAATGAAAAGCCCTATGCTTAAAGAACCTTGCAGTTTCCTTGATATTGTTGACGCAATTATTGATGAATCTCTGTATCCATCAATAATTGAGGATCCTTTAGAAGCAATCTTATTGTTGGAGGATATCTATGAGAACGACAATTTTAAGATCAGTGAGCTGGAAAAGGACTTGACCGGAAAAGGGATACCGTCTGAAGAAGTTCAAGAGTTCATAAGCTTAATTGATACTCCTGCCAAGGCAGAAGTACATAAACCTGAACTTAAACCTCTTCCCTCAAATCTAAAATATGCCTTTTTAGATGAATCTGAATATTGCCCAGTCATAGTGAGTGCTCTCCTAGATGAAAATCAGTTAACCTCACTATTTACTGTCTTGAAAAAGCATAAAAAGGCAATAGGTTACCAACTTGAAGATCTGACTGGCATAAGCCTTGACTTCTGCATGCATAGAATCAACTTAGAAGAAGGCCAAAAACCTTGTGTTCAAGGTGAACGCCGTCTTAACCCAAACATGCAAGAAGTAGTTAAAACTGAAGTTATGAAATTGCTAGATGCTGGCATAATCTATGCAATCTCTTACTCAAAATGGGTTAGCCCTGTTCAAGTTGTTCCCAAGAAAGGAGGAACAACAATAGTCAAAAATGAAAAGAATGAGCTCATCCCCACAAGGATTGTGACGGGATGGCGCATGTGTATTGACTACAGAAAGTTGAATCAATCAACTAGAAAAGATCACTATCCTCTGCCCTTCATTGATCAAATGCTAGAGTGGTTAGCTTGTCACAAATACTTCTTCTATCTAGATGGTTACTCAAGATTTTTCCAAATTCCTATCCACCCTGAGGACCAAGAGAAAACCACCTTAACCTGTCCCTATGGTACTTTCGCTTATCACAGAATGCCATTTGGCTTGTGTAATGCACCTGCCACTTTCCAGCGTTGCATGACTAGTATCTTTTCAGATTTTGTCGAGACTATCATGGAAGTATTCATGGACGACTTTAGCGTCTATGGCATTTCCTTTGATAATTGTTTGACAAATCTATCCAAAGTACTAAACCGCTGAGAAGAAGTCGACCTTGTTCTCAATTGGGAAAAGTGTCACTTCATGGTGAACGAAGGTGTAGTTTTAGGACACATCATTTCTGAAAGAGGTATTGAAGTGGATCGAGCTAAGATCCAAGTTATTGAACAACTGCCACCACCTGCTAATGTAAAAGGAATCAGGAGTTTCCTTGGCCACGCCGGTTTCTACCGACGGTTTATTAAAGATTTTTCAAAAATAGCCAAGCCCCTGACTGAGCTCATTTTTAAGGATGCACCCTTTAATTTCACAAAGGAATGCCTTGAGGGATTCAACAAAATCAAACGTGCTTTAATCACCGCACCTATAATCCAGTCGCCTGATTGGAATCTTCCTTTTTAACTTATGTGCGATACGAGTGATTATGCCGTTGGAGTTGTTTTAGGGCAAAGAAAGGAAAAGTTCCTTCATGCAATTTACTATGCTAGTAAAACCTTAGATCCTGCCCAAATCAACTACGCCACCACTGAAAAAGAACTTCTTGCCATTGTCTATGCCTTAGACAAATTCCGTTCTTACCTTATAGGATCAAAAGTCATTGTCTATACTGACCATGCTGCCTTGAAATATCTGCTTTCAAAGAAAGAGACAAAACCTAGACTTATCCGATGGATCTTACTCCTTCAAGAGTTTGATTTAGCGATACGGGATAAGAAAGGAGCAGAGAATGTAGACGCTGACCATCTCTCAAGGATAAGAGTAACTGAAATAGGATTACCCACGCCAATTAATGATTCGTTTGCTGATGATTCATTAATGGCAATTGCTGACTCTTCTCCTTGGTATGCTGATATTGCCAATTTTCTTGTCAGTCGCCAGCTACCTTCTGACCTTTCTTATAACCAAAGAAGGAGATTTTTGCATGGTGCAAATTCTTTGTTTGGGATGACCCTTATCTTTTCAAGCAGTGCCCAGATGGTCTTTATAGACGATGTATTCCTCAGTGGGAAGTTAAAGGAGGTTTAGAAGGATGCCACTCATCTGCTTATGGTGGTCATCATGGTCCGTCCAAGACCGTAGCCAAAGTCTTACAATCCGGGTTTTTCTGGCCCTCGATGTTTAAAGATTCCAAAGACTTTGTTATGGCTTGTGATGCTTGTCAACGAATGGGTCAAATATCCAAGAGACATGAAATGCCTCAAAACGGCATATTAGAAGTCGAAATATTCGATGTCTGGGGTATTGATTATCAAGGACCATTCCCTTCTTCTAACGGAAATCGTTACATCTTAGTCGTTGTCGACTATGTTTCTAAGTGGGTAGAAGCAATTGCCACTCCCACCAATGATGCTAGAGCTGTGATACGGCTATTTAAGAAGATCATCTTTCCACGTTTTGGTGTACCCAGAGCCGTGATTAGTGATCGAGGAACTCATTTTGGAGAAAAGCAGTTAGACACTCTGCTTGCCAAGTATGGTGTGTATCACAGACGAGGATTAGCCTACCACCCTTAGACCAGCGGTCAAGTAGAAGTCTCAAACAGAGAGCTCAAAACAATTCTTCAGAAAGTAGTCTCACGATCTAGAACAGATTGGAGTAATAAGCTTGATGACACCTTATGGGCTTATCGTACAGCTTTCAAAACCCCGATTGGAACATCTCCCTATCGATTGGTTTATGGAAAGGCCTGTCATCTCCCTGTCGAGTTAGAGTACAAAACTTTTCACAACAACAAACAACATACATTATCTTTATAATGCAATAAACAAAACAAAAAAAAAATTCACTATTCACGGATGAACATTAGCCGTGAACAGTAGCAGGTACCCAAAATTTTTTTTTTCTCGGTTTTTAAAAACAAAAACAAACCCTATTTTTTATGAACAGTAGCCGTAGCCACGGTGAATAGTAAAAAATAAGATACAAAATAATCTTTTTAATTTGATCATGCTAATAAAACTAGATCGGTACAAACACTCAACATCTAATCATTATTAAACATTGATACAAACTAGATGATTCAAATTAACCTTGTAAAATGAATATCCAAATCATGATTAATCGATTATCAAAATACTCAACTAATCATAATTGTTTTGTATATTCATACCGAAAAATTTAGCACAATGAATGTTCTTTAACATCCAAAACAAATTCCATTTTCATTTCAATTTAATCCTCATTAATTCAAAACATCAACTAATTCATTATATTATTATCTTAACACATTAAAACAACAACATATATGAATCAAAAATTGTAACAACCCGAAAAGTACCCAATTTTTCTAGTAAAAATATTTACTAACACTTTTCAGTAGAACTTAAGTTTTTAAAATAGAAATTTTTGTTCCGAGTCTTATTTTGAAATTCCGCGTTCGTATTTGGAATTTCTGAGAGATTTCATGAAAAGACTGTTTTTAGTCATCTTTGACTTTTCTTGACTTTTAAGTCGTCTTTGACTTTCCTTGACTTTTTTAAAGTCGTCATTGACTTTTTCTTAACTTTTAAGTCGTCATAAACTTTTCTTGACTTTTAAGTCATTTTTGACTTTTCTCGACTTTTTAAGTCGACTTTGACTTTCGTTGACTTTTCCCGACTCGCCTTATAAGTTTGAAGACCGAAATTTTATTTAAAAAAAAATATATTTTTGATTTATTTTTATTTTGATTTATTAAGATTTATCATAATTTAATATAATTATTTTGAATTTATTCGGAATTTAAAGAATAACTTTTACGGTTTAATTCCGAACGTCATTTAACGATTTCCGAGTCATCGTAAATCCCGAAACAAAACCGAAACTCGACTTTGGCATGAGTCACACGCCCATGTCATCGTTTTCCACTCACTTGAGATATTTTATTTGTTTCGATTAAACTAATAAAAATATCTTAGATATTTGTTACTTTATCGATCCGTCAGTTTAAATTACGCAAATCGATAAAAAACTGACCCGACAGTCACCATATCACACGGTTTTTCCTCTCTCTTTGACCTTGATATTTTCTTTCTTTTCATTACAATAAAATAATATCTTGATATTTAATTCAATTAACTTAATATCTAATTAATTACGGTAATATAATTATTATACCGGGTCAATTCCATAACAGCAATTTCAAAACCCAACTCACTATTTTGCTCTATATTACACGGCACTCCAACTCCCACTTTACTCACTAAGAACTTTTCATTTTACAACAAATCAATTTAAGATCAAATAAATCGTTCTTCATCGTTCTTGAACGTTCTTCGTCGTTCTTCATCCGTTCTTCGTCGTTCTTGAGCAAAACCTTCATAAAACCTTCATTTCTTAATTAAATCCGTCCTAACTTATATTTCTAGGATCTCCTCTTCACTCCCCATCTTCATGTACGGTTTTATTTCAATTCCGACAAAATCGTTTTCAACACTTTAAT
Source organism: Heliosperma pusillum (assembly GCA_022085475.1). Classification (NCBI taxonomy): domain Eukaryota; kingdom Viridiplantae; phylum Streptophyta; class Magnoliopsida; order Caryophyllales; family Caryophyllaceae; genus Heliosperma; species Heliosperma pusillum. The sequence continues at coordinate 36,729 of JAIUZE010066656.1, read as the reverse complement.
TATGGAAAATCATATTTTATTTCTAATAAAGTTATTCTTGTCATTTCTTATAGGGGAAGATTTTGAAGACGAGTTTGGTGACTCGTATATTTTGTGTGAAGATTAGTAGACGGGTTTCTTATTATATACTTCTTATTTTGGTGCTAATTGGTTTTGCTAGCTAAGGTAACGATTCCGAGTTACTCGACGGATATATGTTACATAGCTTTTGTTTTCTTTAGTTTTTGGTTCATCTTTAGTTTGTGTTCATATTATTATGATTTTATGATTTTTAGTTAGTAACATGATAAGTTGTTAATTTTATTATGTTGTATGAATTTATAAACATGTTAGTGTTCTTGACAATTTTTTATGGTTTCTGCATAATCATGATTTTTGTATGATTGATGGTTGTTTTGGATGTTTAAAAATGGATGTTGTTAATTAAAAACATGTTAGAATTAATTTGGAATTTGGGGTTGTTGTTTTGGTGGTGGCCGGAAAAGGGTGGTGGTGAACCGGACCAAACCAGCCGGTCCAGGCCGGTCCAGGCCGGTCTGGGTTGGTCAAGGGTGGGTCCGGGTTTTGGTCTTTGGGTTGTGTCGATGTTTGATTGTTTGGTTGTTGTTTTGACGGGTTTTAATTATGATAAAGCATGCGGGAAAAATTAGGAAACGGTTTTTAGTAAAAGTTAGAAAATCTGCCAAAACAGCCCAAACAGGCCCGTGGGCCCATTCAGGCCCATGTTGGGTTCGGCCCAAAAGTCAGCCCGTGGGTCCCACTTTGGGACTTGTGACGGTTTTTGAGTTATCGTCATTTTTATCGTGTTTTGTAATATTTAGCAAGTGGGAAATATTAATAAGTAAAATATTTAATTAAAAAGGTTTTTCATAAAATTAGTATTTCTCACATGTTAGAAATTATAATACGAGATTATAGTTTAAGTTGATATCCTTTAAGTCAAGCGGGTTTTAGTAAGATTTAATAATTCACATGTTAGAAGTTTTAATAAAATAACATGTTATGAATGTGATGATTTTTATTGTTCAAGTCTATATGGTAGAGACTCTGTTTCTAGCCGGTTTGACCAAACGGGTTTGGTCAAACTAAGATCTAGTCAGCCCCGTTTTGACTGATGACCCGTCGCGGGACTCGGGTCGGGGATTTGTCTTCAAGTAAGGTGGTATTTAATTAATGAATTAGCCTTAGTAGATATGAGGCGATATGATATTTGATTATGATTTATATGCAATTAGTCACATGATAGGATGTTTTTCCCGTGACTGTTTGATTATATGGTTGGTGTCGTGTTGACTAAGTACCCATAGAGAATTATGAGTATATGGCGTCTTGACCATGCTAATTCTATGAGTATCTTGGACCATGACATTGATAGGCCCGTACTATCTTTAACTAGCATATGGAGTTCACTGCTTGATAGCTTTTGTGTCACGGCCTGGGGGGCTTATCTCCAAGCCGGGGCATGGCGTCCTAAGAGTTCCGCTTTGGGAAGGGAGCCAGCTTAAGTACTAGCCATCTCTGCTTAGGGGGTCGCCTATCAGAGTTTCTCATGTACGGTTATGTAATGAGACAGGGAATGGGTTAGCTGTTGTCGCTAGGTCTGATCAGTCTAGGGCTAGGATGTTTTCCTACCTTGTGGTATAGACTCGAGTTACAGAAGTCGACTATTGACTGTGCTAAGAACTTATGCCTGTTTCTAGACGGGTTGGTCTTTCATGTTTGTATGATTCTATGAGTTTTAGAAGGTGAGATGCAAGCCGGCTAAGATTGATAGAGTTTGGATTACCGATTGTTAACTGATTCACATGATTACGTGTTGATTAGGGTTTGAGTGTATCATGGCCACGTTACAGGGTAACCTCTGAGCTAGCATACCAGCTTCCCTACCTCTTGTTATATTTTATTATCGGTTTCACATGATAGCTTTCATATGATAGGTTATATGTTAGTTAATTGTTTCATAACATGAAAAGCATATCATATATGTTTAAGTTTTGTATTTTCCATATACATTGCTTTTATGTTATTCATGTTTTATTAAACTCGACATTTCGTGGCTGGGAGAACTCGGAGTTACTCCCCACTGACTGTGGCTTACGTGTTTATATTTAATGCGGTTGGCAGGTTTGTGATGCATACTTGGGTACATTGACGAGCTAGCGAGCGAAGTATTTACCTTGGACCTATATTCGGTTCTTAGATTGTATATTATTATACACTCGTTTTATTTCCGTATTTATACGGGAGATCTGTCTCCCGTCTTGTATAATTCTTATGTAAAATATTATTTTCCTTTTGTTATGACCCTTTTTATTTATGACACCTTTGTTTAGTTATTTAAATTATTTTTTTCTTTCCGTAAATTTGAGGGTGTCACAATGACGGATTATGGTATTGTGACAAAGAGAAAGCAAATGGACAGTCATGCGAATTCAAAGGCATTGGTATGAAGTCCGCAATCCCAAGGTACATCAATCACATAACTATTACACGATTTCTCTCATATTAATTAGTAAATTAAAAAATTGTGTATTTAAACAGATTCCAAGTGAAATTTTACGTTACATACAAAGGAGTCAACTTATCTGAATTTATCATATGGGATGACCTCATGCATGAGTTACTTGGAAAATCAGCCCAAGAAATACTTGATGACGATGAGGTAATTATTTAATTGAAAATGTTTCCAAATTTTGAACTTACCTTTTCCTTTTACTTCTATTTACTCTTACTTTATACATGTTTTCAGATGTATAATTGCACACCACCACCATATTTCCGTACATTTCTCGAGAAAGAGTTCATTGTCAAGATTAGAGTCACAAGAATGTACAACATTGAGCAGAAATCAAGAACCTATGGTGTAATAAATCTTTCCAGTGATGCAAGAACTATAACAAAGTGGGAAGAAATGCATGATGATTCCACAAATGTACAATAAGGCTAACATACCTATTCTTAGCTCATCTTTTTCCGGCAACAAATTAATACTACTCAGCTTAACAACTTTTTTATATCAACAGGAAAAATCAGGGCAACTATCAATATCAAGTGGAACAACCAGCAAAACAGACTCAATTATGGTAGTGATTAGCGTTTCATTATTTTCTTATGCAATTAGGCTATTATTATTTCAATTATTTTTCATTTTCAAGGTTGTAAATGCAGGACAAAATGAGAGAGGTTATGGAGGATGGTACTTCACAAAATTCAGAAGAGGACACTCCACACAAACCTGAAATAGCTGAAATTTCTGACAAGTCTTCTGCAACAAAAAAGGAATTGGTCAGGATTGGGAAGCAAAAGATGAACTTTTAAGAAGAAAATTTCGAACAATTTATTAGTACTTCCTTTATGAGACAATGTTCTTTTTTTCATTTTTGTTTGGATATTTGGGTTTTAGACTGATTTAAGTCTTTGGATGTTTGTTTGCAATTGAACTGATATTTACTATGTGAATCTACCTTGAATGTATCAACCTTTTTTATGGAACTGAAATGCAGGTCATTAGCGCAACTAAATCAAACTAAGGGACTACAAGTGAAGCGGAAGCAATTCAACAATAGAGGCAGTAGAGTTATATCATAGATAAACAGTTGTATTAGTATTTACTCAAATAGTTTAGATACATCAATTGGAACATAATGTAAATGAAGGATCTAAGATACGTTAATAATACTATCACATTGGTTGTCACTTATGTCCAACTTCAAGGAAAAGCAATCTGAAGAAAACTACTTATGCAAAAGCAATATCAAGAAAACAAACAATTCACTACCAAAGAAAACAATTTTTTTTAATTAATCCATGACTAAGTTATGAAAATGATGCTGTGAATTGGATACTATGAGATACATAAAAAAATATCAATTCTAAGTCCAGCAAATTTACTAAATTTTGATATTAACCAACGAAATTAATCATAAAGAAACCATGAGTCCTCAAAAAGTGAAGAAGTCCACAAATTTTATGTAATGTAAAAAAACGAAACTCGAATAAAACAGGCATTTTAAATCAAGAGTTAATATGAAATCAATGATACACTAAAGAAGAATGGAAGTAGGCAGTAGCTTCATTTTGATCGCCAAAATAAAATACGATTTGCATGTAGATAAATGATATGATTGACCAACATAAATCTTGAGTATGATCGATTTATATTAGCCCAACAGGAAGGTTATGCTGTTAGTAATTTATATTAGCCCAAAAGTAGATAACCAATTTAAGGGGCAATAAGAGAACGTTATAAGCAGTTTACATTTATTTGATTGTAACCAATTAAAAGTAGTGGAGCAAGAAAGCAGTTAAGTTTGGTGGTTGCTCATACTTCCTAACACTGCAGCAAGCACAATACACAATTTAAAAAACTCTACAACTTACTCAATCTAAAATATACAAATTCTAAAATCATAAATAAACATTCAAATTGTAGATCAATTTAAATCTAAGTTGCATTATTTTATGGTTCATTTAAGGATTACTATTTGCAATGGATAAAGAATCATCTTCAACTTCAAAAACAAGGGAAAACAAGAGAAAACAGAATGGCCGCCAACAAGAAAACGGTATGTGCTTTACTTAACTTATGTTTGCATCCAATTGCTGTCAAATTATAATACATGCTTCTCCACCAACCATATACTGTAAATATGATAATACTGATTAAAAACGCTTTCCAAGGAAATCTTGACAAACCAAAATGTGAAAATAAGATAACAAATCTAACAAATTACTTAACTTTGACATTCAAACTGCTTTCCTTGCCTGCATAAGGATGAGATTGAAATAAGTTCAAAGAATTATAACCTTTCCTGAAATGATATGATATAATTTGGACGATAAATTGTTACACAATTGATTGCAACACAATACCAAATAAGACATGCTTTTTGAGTGATTAATTCTGGTTAGAAGAGTATAGTAAAATCGGGTCGGGTCATGTCAGGCCCATATGGGTCGGGTCATGTCAGGCCCATATGGGTCGGGTCATGTCAGGCCCATATGGGTCGGGTCATGTCAGGCCCATATGGGTCGGGTCTTATCAGGCCCATATGGGTCGGGTCATGTCAGTCCCATATGGGTCGGGTCATGTCCTTATGGGTCGGATAGGGTTTTTACGTTTCAATAAATGCAAAATTCTAGATCTGGGTTTTTATTGTTATTACGATAATTTTTTTAGTACAACTAATTAATTAATTTAATGATGAAAACAATAGTTTACAGCTTTAATTCGAATTTCTATATTATTTTAAATTCTCAATAAATCATAACATAAAATCAGTCATTGATATCATTGTTTTAAAATCTCATTTTCTATAATATTTTTTATTTTATGAAATAAAATCCGAATCAAATGATAAAAAACTTGAATAAATCAAATTATTTAGGATGAACCATATCTTAAAATGAAATACGAAATATATAAATCTAATATGGCAAATGAAGAATCAGTAAACAAGGTCGAGAACAACAAATACTCAATATATAAATCTTAATAATGAAATACGTTATTAATGTCGGAAATTTATGTCTGAAACAACAATTTATTTTCTACTCAAATTAATGTCGGTCATAAAAAATTTATGTCCGAAATTTTCAGGAAGTGTGTCCCTTAATTAATGGGACAAATTTAAACTACATGCATGTAATTAAACTCGAAAAAAAAAAGAGAATTTTTTACCTACATAGCCTTTCACATCTTCATTCACAACTTTATATAACAATGGCGACCGGATCTTCATTTCCTCGACGAGCAAGTACTAATTTCTTCTCAAATTAATGAAAGTATGTTATATGGATATGTATGTTATTATAGAATAGGAGAAGGCGGATTTAGGTTGTAGAAGAGGATGCGGCGGATTTAGGGTTAGGATATGAGGCGGCTGATTTAGTGTTAGGCTAGAATGGCGGCGGATTTAGGGTTAGTTGTACCGGCGGCGGATTTAGGGTTATTTTTATCAATGGCTGATTTAGAGAGAGAGAGTGTGTTGTAGAGAGAGGGTGGGCAGGAAAGCAAATGAATAAAATTAGGGTTTAGGGCTGTATTTATAGGCGATAAAATGAATTGAGGTGGTAAATGGGCCGGATTAGTCAATAGCCGGATTAGTCATTAGGTTTTATTAGTCATTTGGGTCGGATTAGGGTTTAGGTCTGATCTTTGGTCGTTTGGTTATTGTTTGGTTGGGCTTTAGGATAGGTAAATATGGAGTTGTAAATCAGAGAATTTGGATATGGTTGGTGGATAGTTGGCCTATTTCTATTTATAGAGGCACATTTTTTATAGAATCGTTTTAGATTAAGACGGAGTTATACTATGAGACGATCATTTTTTCTAAACTATTATATATTTAATATTAATAAATAAGTATTTTTTTGAACATAATGTGAGCGTCTCACACAATATCTATTGTAAATTAGCAAAAAAAAAAAAACACAATAACATGTATATATAAATAATGAATTTTGGTAAGGACGAATATGAGATTGTTTTTATATCTTTTCTAGGAATAACGACGTAAATCAAGTCTTATCACAATTGATTCATAATTTCAATTATGAGGTAGATAATTTTTTAATTATTAATTTGAAAGATTTATATTAAATCAAATCTTACCATATTTTTATGTGTAAATGAATCAAGGCAACAAAGAAGACAAATGAATGGTGAAAGGCATGAACATCCAATGTTGAATTCCCGTTCTCCACTCTCAGACATTACACACGGTATTTTGCTTTCTCATGCTTCTACCAATTAATGTATTGTGTATTATAAAGTTACATAAAAATATGTCAACACCTCACACTTGTGCTTAAATTATTTTCCAACATGTTACTCTAAATTGTTTCTATTTTTCAGGTTCCCGAGTTTCAAGTCATGTAAATAGCAGAAGCGCCCATGCAAAAAACTCCATGACATTATCATCAATTAATGTAACTAACGACCTCACGTCATCACCTCCATATTCTCCTTATTGTACTCCTAACCAATCGCGGGGAAAAGCGGCGAGAGAGAAACGAAAATTGTCATCTACTAAAAAACGTTCCAATGGGGCTTCTAATGTTGCTCCTCAATTGACTATTGGTACGAACCCACGTTCCAATGTGTGTGTGTAACATTAGGTTACATATATTATTGATAATCGTTTAACTTAACATGATGTAGGAGGTACGTGTAATCCATCTGACGTGGTTGAGCGATTGGTAAGAGATTTGTGTGCACAATTTGGGGAGTCTTACAAAGAAGTTACTCCTTCTCTACATACAAACGACCAAAGACTTAGTGGTCGTGCAATACTCTCATCCAGTTCACGTGGAGAAAGCTCCCGTACTTGCGAAAATGCTTTCGTTGCGCCGATTGATAATGGTTAGTATACTTACAATAAGTTATTTTGTTCTTTCCGTAAATAAACAACGATTTTCAGCTTTATTACTTATTTTGATTTTTAAAAAATAAAAATAGATTATATTTTTTTGTCCAGAATGGGAGGGATATTGGGATATTGGAGATCCAGATTATGAATGTGAGAAATGTCATGCTCAAATGTGGTTTGAGGAGAGAATAGGAAAAGGTCGTGGTACAAGACGACCTCATTTTTCACTATGTTGTTCAGATGGCAAAGTTGTGTTGCCGTATTTAGATCAACCGCCTGAAATCCTGAAGTCTCTCTTAAGTCGAAAACATCATCTAAGCAAGCATTTCATGGAAAATATCAGATCTTACAATTCGATGTTTTCCTTTACTTCTATGGGTGGGAAGATTGACCATTCTATCAATCAAGGAAGAGGTCCTTACACGTTTCGAATGGGAGGACAAAATGTTCATAGAATTGGAAGTTTATTGCCGTCGGCACAAGCAACCCCAAAGTTTTGTCAATTGTATATATATGACACAGAGGATGAAATACGTAATCGTAAAAACGCTATCAGGTAAGTTAATTTTTTTTTTTAATAAAGTTTTGTAGTAATAATAATTAACTTTGCATAAATCTTCTTTTTAGTTTATTTATTTAGTTTTATTTAAGCAAATATTCCCATATAAATGCAATTTAATTATTTAAATTTAATGCAGTCCCAATAACCCAGAAAGGCTTAACGATGAACTTACACGACTTTTGCAAAATATGATCGATGCAAATAATGTTCTTGCACAGTCGTTTAGGATGGCTAGGGATAGATTGTGTGCAAATATGGATAGTGATGTCCGTATTAGACTTATTTCTAGAAGAGACACTGACGAACGAACATATAACCGCCCAACTGCTTCTGAGGTTGCGGGATTGATTGACGGGGATATTGGTCCAAATATGGAGAAACGAGATATTATTGTGCAGAAGGAATGTGGTCGGTTGCAACGTATATCTGAGTTACACCCCCTCTACATTCCCCTCCAATATCCTCTTTTATTTCCCTTTGGGGAAGATGGCTTTCGACTCGATATCCCCCATAGTGAATATTCTCTTGGTGCTAGCAGTAGTGATAAACCACGTGACGAGTTAACCTGTAGAGAATGGATTGCGTTTCGTATACAAGAAAGGTGTCCATCGATTGAGTATCCAACCATAGTATCATCCGGTAAAGGATTCCACCAATTTTTAGTAGATGTATATATGATGGTTGAATCTCATAGGCTCAATTTCCTTCGGTTTCACCAAGATAGACTTCGGGTGGATAATTACAATAACCTTTCAAATGCTGTTGAAAGAGGGGATGTCGAGCCATCTTCTACAGGTAGTCGTTTTATTGTGCCTTCTTCGTTTCAAGCTGGCGACGCTTTCATGAAAGAGAACTATTTAGATGCAATGACTATTTGTAAGTGGTATGGGTATCCTGATTTATTCATTACTTTCACCTGCAATCCCAAGTGGCCGGAGATTAGTCAATTTGTTACTAAAAGAGGCATGAGAGCAGAAGATCGTCCGGATATTGTGTGTCGTATATTTAAGATTAAGCTTGATGAGTTGATGACCGATTTAAAAGATCGACACATTTTTGGAAGAACTATGGCAGGTAAATGTTAATGTTTTTTTAACGAGTTTATGTTACCATTTATTTTTATTACATTACTTTATTATTCCACATGATTATTTTGCAGCGGTATATACTGTTGAATTTCAAAAGCGTGGTCTTCCACATGCCCATATATTATTGTTCTTGCACCGAGATGACAAGTTTCCGGCAGCTGCAGACGTTGACAAAATAATTTCTGCCGAGATTCCTGATCCCGTTGAAGATCCTGTTTTACATTCCGTTGTTTGTGCACATATGTTACATGGTCCATGTGGAACTGCAAACCGAAACTCACCGTGTATGATTGGGGAAAAGTGCTCAAAATATTACCCCAAGGAGTGTACGGAGAGAACGACGGTTGATAAAGATGGGTATCCTATATATAGGAGGAGGAAAAATGGGGTTGTCGTTTTTAAGAACGATGTCCCAATGAGCAATGGTTCTGTCATTCCATATAACCCACAATTGTTGTTAAAATATCGTGCTCATATTAATGTGGAATGGTGTAACCAATCACGAGCAATTAAGTACCTCTTCAAGTATATTAATAAGGGCCCTGATCGAGTTACGATGCAGTCATCCTATATGCGTCCTAACGAACAGGATCCTGGTCGATTAGATGAGATTAAGAGGTACTATGACTGTCGTTATATCTCTGCGTGCGAAGCAGTCTGGAGGATATTTTGTTTTCCTATCCACTTCAAAACTCCTTCCGTTGAAAGGTTGCATTACCACCTTCCTGGCGAGCAACCAGTCATGTTTGATGATGATACTTTTATTGATGATGTACTACAGAAATCATCTGTTGGAGTGTCACAATTCTTAAACTGGATGAGTTGTAATAGTCGTGAGATCCATTCTAACAATCGTGAATCCCGTGATATGCAGATAGCCAAACAATTGTTATATTCTCAATTTCCTACAAAATTTGTTTGGAAAAAGAAGCAACGACAATGGACTCTTAGAAAAAAAGGGTTTACGATTGGAAGGTTGCTTCATGTGCCACCGAGTTGCGGAGAGCTATATTTTATGAGAATCATGTTGAATCACATTAAGGGTCCCAAATGTTTCGAGGACATCAGGACCGTCAATCGTGATATTGTTTGTCCGACATATAGAGAAGCATGTTACAAATTAGGCTTAATTGGGGACGACAAAGAATACATTGATGCGATAGAAGAAGCAAGTGATTGGGGATCTGGGTCCTATCTTCGACATTTGTTTTCGACTTTATTATTTTGTGGTACTTTGTCTATGCCAAGAAGAGTGTGGGACAAAACTTGGCGTCTTCTATCTGACGACATCCTTCATAAGCAACGTAAAGTTCTTAACAATCAAGGTATGTTATTCATTTTAGTGTTTAATTTGCTGCAACTATTCAAATCAAATGTTACAAATATACGTCTTATATATTTTGTTCAATTCGTTTACTCCATTTACCGTTGGAATATATAATTTTTCGTACATATTTCTATGTTTCGTAGGCCTACAACTAACAGATGAAGAGTTGCAAAACTACGCATGCATTGATTGATATCGAAAATTCTCTTCAGATAAATGGAAGTAGCCTAAATAGATTTGAAGGGATGCCCCTTCCAGATGTATCGGCAACATCACATCATCGAAACAACTTAGTCATGGATGAGTTGTCTTATGATCGACAGTCTTTACTTGAAGAACATGATAATAACTTATCTATAATGACAGATGAACAGAGGATGATATATAATGAAATTGTAGACGCTGTATCAAAGAACAAAGGTGGGGTGTTCTTTGTATATGGCTATGGCGGGACTGGGAAGACTTTCATTTGGCGAACTTTGTGTGCTGCTTTTAGATGCAAGGGCGATATTGTTTTACCAGTGGCATCAAGTGGAATTGCAGCAACCTTGATTCCTGGTGGTAGAACAGCTCATTCTAGGTTTGGAATCCCACTTAGTGTGACCGAAAACTCCACTTGCCCTCGAATTAAACCCGGTAGTGATTTAACAGAACTTTTGAGAAGGGCGAAACTCATAATATGGGACGAAGCGCCAATGACTCATAAACACAGCTTTGAGGCTCTTGATCGAAGCCTGAAAGATGTAATGCGTGTTGTAGACGAGAGAAATGCAGACGAACCTTTTGGCGGAAAAGTGGTAGTCTTCGGGGGGGACTTTCGTCAAATTCTACCTGTTGTGCCTAAAGGAAGTAGAGCAGATATTGTGCATGCTTCTCTTTGTTCATCTTATTTGTGGTCTTCATGCAAGGTAGTCTTTATTTTTTTTTATCAATACATCTTTTTAATTTTATATGATTCGCCATTCTTGACGTTGACGTACAAATTATATATATTTTTTTTTTGCAGGTTCTTAAATTGACAAAAAAACATGCGTTTGCAAGTTGGAAGTTCAAGCAACAATGCCGATGATATAAAGAAATTCTCAGAGTGGATCTTGGAAATTGGAAATGGCTTAGCTGGTGGTGATAATACTGGGGAAGTGGAGCTACAATTTCCACCTGACTTACTCATTGAAGACGTGTCCGACCCTATCTCCTCATTAGTAAACGTTACTTACCCAGCACTTGAAAGCCAATTGTGGAATCCTGATTATCTACAGGAAAGGGCAATCCTTGCACCAACTCATGAGATTGTTGATGCGGTAAACGATTATGTTTTATCGCTTATTGACAATGATGAAAGAATATATCTAAGCTCTGATGAAGTTAGCAAAGACGACACATCTATTGGTGAGCGTGATCTACACTCCACAGAATTCCTTAACAGTATTAGATGTTCCGGTCTCCCTAATCATCAGTTGCGTTTGAAGGTTGGTGCTATGGTCATGCTTCTTAGGAACATTGACCAATCTCGCGGGTTATGTAATGGCACGAGATTTATTGTGACAGATTTAAGGACGCGTGTTATTAGGTGTACAGTTTTAACTGGCAGTCGGAAAGGTGATATTGTTTACATCGCTCGAATAACACTAACTCCTTCGGACTCAAGCAAATTTCCAGTACGCTTTAGTAGAAGACAATTCCCCATAGCTGTATGCTTTGCAATGACAATAAATAAAAGTCAAGGACAATCTCTATCCCAGGTGAGCATATACCTTCCAAGACCGGTCTTTAGTCATGGGCAACTTTATGTTGCAATTTCTAGAGTTACTAGAAGAGCGGGCTTGAAACTTCTTATTTTTGATAGTAATAAGAGTATATCCAATACAACAACTAATGTTGTATATCATGAAATTTTCGAATATTTGTAGGTTTAATGTTGTTGTTTCACTTATTTCTAAAATTATGTACGTTTATTGAATTTTGTAACACGTTCTACTTTGCTATTTACATTATTATTATCAATATTCTTCATCCATCCAGTTAACTTAAGCGGCGAAAACATACAAACACGACATACCCGTGCAATTTTGCACGGGTTTAAAACTAGTAAATGTACAATGTTTTATCTGCACATAAAACAAAAATTAAATGTGAAATATTAAATGTAGCTTCATCAAAATTTAATAATATATTTAAATATTTTTAGAATACGATCTTCAAAATTACATACCCGTGCAATTTGCACGGGTTTAAGACTAGAAATTCATTTAAATTAGTACCTCCCAAAAATAGAAGGTCACTAGATATAGTAATATACTAAAACTATAGTAAAACAATAAACTAGTCTTATATAAAAATAGTTATTACTTGGCTTTGAGACACTATCATTATTTAATTTAATTAAATAATTTACTTAATTATTTATTTAAACCTTTTATGTCAAATGTTTGACACATAATTTGAATATGGCACAAGGCCGAAAATCGGTAAAATATTAGCAATTGAAACTTACAGCTTTTCTCAAACAGTACAGCACTGCCAATAAAATCATAAGTAATTCCACAAAAGTCAAAACGATGCAAGGGATATTGGGTTGGATTTATAAGAATCTTAGATAGATCTTTTATACATGGACCAACTTCAGATTACAAACTTACCAGTGGTTTATAAATTTATTTTCAAAGTCTGACTGAAACTGTCACACGAAATGTATCAGGTCATAAAATACTTTAAAAAATATATTTTGGGGCAAAATAAAATTTCGATATCAAGTAGACTCTCCATAGTTAATCTCAGAAAAATTCTAAGATTCCAAGTTCACGTTCAAAGTTTAAAGTGAGTTTTAAAATAGAACTTTGAGACAATAACAAATTCGAACAGGTTTTGACAGCAATTAGTAAATATTTAATTTTCATTAAACCACAACGAGTTAGGCTACGAAATTTTACATGAATAGTCAAACTTGTTGGAGCTAGTGTCCTCCACAGTTAGTGTGATAACAGCTAAGGTTCACAGGGTATACTTTGTATTATAATCAGTTGATTAACGTTTATCGATAACGGTTGGCTTGCTAGATAAGTTTGACGTTATTGTCATACAGATGGCGGTGATCAACTGATCCCTAAAAGTCACACCTAAAGGATGTGTTAGTGAGATGTGATTATTTGAGAAAATAATCATATTGATGCCTAATTAAATGACTAAAAGGTTAGTCGATGTATTTGACTAAAAGGTTAGTCAATGAGATGATGATACGATTATTTAATAACGATTAAATAATGTTAGCTGGTAATTGAATATAAAATGTTATATTTAATCCATGTATATAATGTTGGTCTAAACTAAATGTAAACTGTTATATTTAAGTTGGCGGATATGTATTACACGATATTATTATAGTGTATTGGTCCGGCATTACTCGGTTTATGTGACGGTCCATTACTAGTAATAATTAGAATACATATTACATTATATATATATAAAATAATATATGCTAACTACCTAATAGAGGTTGAGATAAATAAGGAAACTAGGGTTTTGATTGTGATGCTTTGCTCTGGCCATCTCACGGCACAAGGGGAGTATTAAGAGCAAGAAAAAGAAACCCTAATGACTTTTTCTTGAATTGATCTCACGACACACACAAAGAAAAGAGAAGAAAAATTCTGATTTTAATTCTCTCATTCATCTTCATATTCATCATCAATATTCACACAAAATTAGAAGTAATTTTGGGTATTCGTTCTAGCACGACGAAGGCATTTCTTGAACCATCTTGGGTGTAACGATTAGGAGAATACCTACTTTGGTATTTGTTCTTAGGCCTTTTACTAGGACCGAAGGTTATTTCTTAATCTCTTCTTTTATATTATGCAATTTCATTTATGACTAGAAATTCATATAGTTATAATTTCATTATAATCCGAAAATTTTAAAGGGAAGTATACTGATATTTCCCACAACTGGTATCAGAGACTTAGGCTATGAAATTATTTTATATGTCTTTTTCATAATTGATTGGTATATTTAAAAAAAAAAAAAAAAATAATTTGCTGATTTTTTTTTTCGGCCGTGACAATTTTTGAGCCGTGAGATTTTTTAGGGTGCCTTTTTGATTCATATATGTTGTTGTTTTAATATGTTAAGATAATAATATAATGAATTAGTTGATATTTTGATTTAAAGAGGATTAAATTGAAATGTAAAAGGAATTTGTTTTGGATGTTAAAGAACATTCATTGTGCTAAATTTTTCGGTATGAATTTACAAAACTATTATGATTAGTTGAGTATTTTGATAATCGATTAATCATGATTTAGATATTCATTTTAAAAGGTTAATTTGAATCATCTAGTTTGTATCAATGTTTAATGATGATTAGATGTTGAATGTTTGTACCGATCTAGTTTTATTAGCATGATCAAATTAAAAAGATTAATTTGTATTTTAGGGTTTTTTTTATGTGTTATTTATAAACCGAAATAAAATAAAAATAAATTTTTTTTTTTGTACCTGCTACTGTTCACGGGTACTGTATGTTGTTTTGTTTATTGCATTATAAAGATAATGTATCTTGTTTTGTTGTTGTGAAAAAGTTCACAATGATAGATACCCTATTATTTTAAAAAGGTTTAAAATAATGTTGAATTTATTTTATGTTATACCCGATAATATGAATTAAATTGGATTATGGTTGATTAAAATTGTTGTGTACAATTAAGGAATTGTCACATAATTTTGATCATTTTAAAGGTGGTTTAGATAAATTAATCATCATAATTAATGAATTATGTCTTGAATGTTTAATTTATTTTGTTGATGCATTTTATTTTGTTGAATGAATGAATGAATGAATGAATGGATGAATGAATTATTTTGGTATTTTTACAAGAGGTTGTAATTTGTATTGCTTAGTGTGGCCTTAGTAGATTGTGTTATCGTAATGATGGTAACTTGGTCTTTGATGTATTTTGAGATCTCGAATCTCCCCTTTGTAATTTTTAATTATAATTTTTAAATTAGAATGTAAATAGGTTTATATTTTGTAATTTTAAAAATTGTATTTTTGAGAAGACAAGAGATGGAGATCGGATAGATCACTCCCGCTACATGGACCAAGATGGAACATCAAGTCAAGCTTCTAGGGTCCATAAGGATGGATTCCAAAGTGTAATTTTTGTTCTATTTTGATAGGATAGGCCACACTAGGACTTTGTACTTTGTTTTTCATTTTTCCGTTCTTATTGTTTTTCTTTTGCATGATAGTTATTGCATCATATTCCGCCTAAACCAAACCACCTACTACTTAATTGCATGAAAATTGACTCATATAGATTGTATGTTAATTATCATGAACATCCAGATGTCACTCACTATTCTAAAAGCTATCATCATAAATTATTCATTCTCTAAATGCTAGATCATTCGTTCACTTAAATGAATAAAATTAAAGCTGATGGACCTTCCTCTAAAACCTAAAATTGAGATTAGTCTTTATAGGGAAAACTGCTATGAATCCCTTCTTTGTCGGTAGACATATAGGACCTTACTCTCCATATGATCCCTTCTACGTTGGGTAAGTAGTATGTGCTGACCTATTTTACCTCAACATTATAGTCCGAGTAATATCTCGTGATTATGATGGACTAAAGATAGAATTTACAGAAATTTATCGACCAGGAATTCTAAAAGTAGAATTAGCCAAGTAGTTGGCTTATCAATTTACAGAAATTGAGTCTTGGAATCATTTATATAATACTTGAAGGAGGTCAATTGTATAAATGCAAGAGTCTTCGCATTAATCGGTTTTGCATTAGACTTAATTAAAACGATGAAAATGCTTATTATGTTTTATCTCTTTCTCGCAGTGTAGCATTAATTTACATCGATAAAACTGTTATAACAAATGGCTGGACATGCTGATGCCCCTATGCCAAGTGCCACGCTCGCACGTGAATCCTGGCTTAAAATGTTCATGGACAATATGAATCAGTACACGCGACTGAAGAATAACGGGTCCAACTTTGAGGACTGGGAGGCTTCATTACGGAATGCTGCCATAGCTGACGGTAAGCTCAAGTACTTGACTGAGCCACTACCGCCTAACCCAGGCCCCAATGTAGGAGCCAATGAATCACTTGCTTATAGTGATTTCGTAATGGAGGCGGGTGCGATAAAGAACGTACTCATCTTTTCAATGGAATCCAATTTGCAAAGACGATTCATTGCCCAAGGTGCAAACAAGATTTTCACCACGCTCACTAACGAGTTCTCAAAAGCACCGCAGATCGTTATGTATGAGCTTACCACTCGCTTTTTTGAAGCGAAACTCCAGAAGGGCCAACCGGTTAGCCCACACATTCTCGATATGATCGAGGATCTCGAAAAACTGGAGGCACTTGATTGCAAAATCAAAGAGAGCGTGGTCATTGACCGCATGCTTCATTCACTTCATGATGGTTTTGCCCAATTTAGGGCAAATTACTATATGAATGATTTGAAGAGAAATCCTCATCAGCTACACTCACTTCTCATACAGACTGAGAAGGATCTGAAATTGAGTGGGAGCCTGAAGCAGGACGTTCTCATGATTGCAAACAAGGGTAAGGGTAAGGGCAAGGCTCAGGCCGACCTAGCTATAGGGAAGCCGAAGTTCAAGAAGCCAGGAAAGGGCAAGAGTGGGCCTGGTGAGACTAGCACTAGCTCACAAGGCAAAACAAAGAGCAAAGAAAACATGGAGTGCCACCATTGCCACAAGACTGGGCATTGGAGGCGGATCTCTCCCGTGTATGCTGAAGACGTAAAAGCAGGTCGCGTCACTCCTGTTGGTATGTCACCTTTTATTCATATGATTGAGATTAACCACGCAAGTTTCGGAACTTAGGTACTTGATACTGGTTGTGGTTCTCATCTGTGTAATCATTTGCAGGGCCTAAGAAACATCAAAACTCTCGAAAAGGGTGATGTGGACCTGCGAGTGGGGAATGGAGCAAGAGTAGCTGCCGTTTCAGTGGGAACATATGTAATCCAACTCCCAAGTGGATTTGAGTTATTTTTAAATAACTGTTACTATGTACCCAGTTTATCTAAAAACATTATTTCAGTTTCCGTTCTCGATAAAAACGGTTTTTCATTTGTAATAAAGGATAATAGCTGTATTTTCTCTTTTAACGAAATGATTTATGGTAAAGCAATTTCCATGAATGGGATTTATGTTTTAGATCAAACCACAGATATATTGCATGTGAGTAATAAAAGGGTAAAGGTTGGTGACAAAGATCAAACCTATCTGTGGCATTGCCGTATGGGACACATAAATGAAAAACGCGTGAAGAAGCTCATTGACAATGGGACTATCTCCCCATTTGACTATGCATCATTTGGCACGTGTGAATCATGTCTCATAGGCAAAATGACTCGAATTTCCTTCAAAGGTGTTGGAATGCCCGCTGCTGACCTATTAGGACTCATACATACTGATGTGTGTGGACCTATGTCAATCAACGCTAGAGATGGCTATAGATATTTTATCACTTTCACGGACGATTTGAGTAGATATGGATATGTCTACTTAATGAAGCACAAAAGTGAGTCCTTTGATAAGTTCAAGGAATACCAGAATAAGGTTGAAAACCAGCTGGGTAGAAAGATTAAAGCACTACGTTCAGATCGTGGTGGCGAATATCTTTCGAATGAGTTTGATCAACACCTTAAAAACTGTGGTGTAGTACTACAGTTAACTCCACCTGGAACACCTTAATTAAATGGTGTGTCCGAACGGTGAAATCGAACATTACTTGATATGGTTCGATCCATGATGAGTCACACGGTAGTGCCTGATTCATTGTGGGGCTATGCTCTTTTGTAAGCTGCTCTTATACTTAACCGAAGTCCGTCTAAAGCTGTTGACAAGACTCCATTTGAAATGTGGAAGGGAAGAGTCCCTAACTTGTCCTTTATTCGGGTTTGGGGCTGCGAGGCTTATGTCAAGTGGAGACACGAGGATAAGCTTGGCCCGCGATCGGTAAAGACATACTTTATTGGTTATCCAAAAGGAATGTTTGGTCATTACTTTTATTCGCCTACCGAACAACGTGTTTTTGTTGCGGCTAGTGCGAAGTTTTTAGAGAAAGAATTTCTCGAGAATAAGACAAGTGATAGAACCTTCGATCTGTCGGAGATTCAAGAACCAACAACCGAGCAACCGATGGAGGAAGATGTTCCTTCATCTTCTGCTGCGGTTAATATTCCTGAGGAACTTAGAAGGTCGGGTAGAGTCTCCATACCTCCAGACAGATACATTGGTATGGTCGAGGAGAACGATAGAGACGATGTTTTGCTCCTAGAGAGTAACGAACCCGCTACCTATAAAAGAGCCATGACCTGTTCCGACTCAAAGCTATGGCTTGAGGCCATGCAATCCGAGATGGACTCTATGTATGAGAATGACGTATGGGATCTGGTTGAGTTGCCTGATAAGGTTCGGCCTCTTCAGTGCAAATGGCTTTACAAGATAAAGCATTCCGTAGGGGGACAACCAGACACCTATAAGGCACGACTAGTGGCAAAAGGTTTCACTCAAGTGCAAGGATTGCATTATGATGAAATCTTTGCACCCGTAGTCATGTTGCGTTCCATTCGGATAATCTTAGCGATTGCCGCTTTTCATGACTATGAAATTTGGCAAATGGACGTGAAAACCGCCTTCTTAAACGGTTCTTTGGAGGAGGAGTTGTACATGGTACAACCCGAAGGTTTCATTGACCCTAAAAATCCTAAGAAAGTGTGCAAGCTTAAGTGTTCCATTTATGGACTTAAGCAAGCTTCTCGGAGTTGTAATCATCGTTTCGACCAAGTCATAAAAGAGAATGGTTTCACTCGATCGGTTGAGTAACCATGCTTATATGTCAAGTCGAGTGGGAGTAAAATCGTTTTCTTGATATTGTATGTCGATGACATACTCTTGATAGGGAATGATATTCCTCTCTTATGTTCGGTTAAGGTATGGTTAAAGAACCATTTCCAGATGAAAGATCTGGGCGAGGCACAACGCATATTGGGAATCCGTATCTACAGAGATAGATCACGACGGATGTTATCACTCAGTCAGGAGTCTTACATAGATAAGATTCTTGACAGGTTCAGCCTGACCAACTTCAAGAAGGGGTATCTTCCAATGACGTCTGGGATGCATTTGAGTAAAGCTCAGGCACCCAAGATATCTGAAGAGGTCGAGCGCATGAGTCGAATTCCTTATGCGTCAACTATAGGATCGATCATGTATGCCATGATATGCACACGTACAGACGTGGCATATGCTTTGAGTATGACCAGTCGGTACCAAGGCAATCCAGGTGAAACACACTGGATGGCTGTTAAAAATATCCTTAAGTACCTACAGAGGACTAAGGATTGGGTATTGACTTATGGAGGAGAGACTGAGCTTTGCGCAACCGGTTACGCAGATGCTAGCTTCTAAACGGATTGGGATGACTCGAAATCTCAGTCTGAATTCGTATTTACTCTTAATGGCGCTGCGGTCAGCTGGAAAAGCTCCAAGCAGAGTGTTATAACAGATTCTACGACTGAGTCCGAGTACTATGCCGCTTCAGAAGCTTCAAAGGAAGCTATATGGATGCGTCAATTCTTACAAGGACTTGCCATAGTTCCTAGTTCGAATGACCCGATCACCATCTATTGTGATAATAGTGGTGCCATCTTCCAGGCTAAGGAGCCTAGGTCTAGCAACAAATCTAGACATGTACTTTGGAAGGCTCACATGATCAGAGATTACGTGGAGCAAAAGGAGATAGTGATAGACAAGATTGCTACGGATGATAACATAGCAGATCCTCTCACTAAACCGTTAAGACATGATAAGCATGTAGGGCACGTTACTTCCATGGGAATCAAATGTGTTTTTGAGTTGTATTAGCTGTTTGTATGAATTAGATACATCTTTTTCAGATACTAATAATAACTTCATCGTATTGTTTTCATATTTTGTTTTTCATGTGGATTGTATGGACAACATTGAACACCACAAAGTGAACTGAATAACATTATATGTGTTTTGGTCCGTAATCGCCTACATGAGCTGATAACTCTGGCTATTATATTGTTAAGTCGATTGATGGTTGTGACACCCTCAAATTTGCGGAAAGAAAAAAATTTTTTAAATACATAAACGAAATATAATGATACATAACGAAGGTGTCATAACATTAAAAAGGTCATTAACAAAACGGAAATACTATTAGACAAAAGACAATATACAAGACGGGAGACATATCTCCCGTATAAATACGGAAATAAAAGAGTGTATAATAATATACAAACTATGAACCGAATATAGGTCCAAGGTAAATACTTCGCTCGCTAGCTCGTCCATGTACCCCCAATATGCATTCACCACCTGTTCGACCGCATTAAATATAAACACGGAAGCCACAGTCAGTGGGGAGTAACTCCGAGTTCTCCCAGCCACGAAATGTCGAGTTTAATGAAACATGAAAACATAAACGCAATGTATATAGACAATACAAAACTTAAACATATATGATATGCTTTTCATGTTATGAAACAGTTAACTAACATATAACCTATCATATGAAAGCTATCATGTGAAACCGATAAGAAAATATAACAAGAGGTAGGGAAGCTGGTATGCTGGAATCAGCGGTTACCATGTAACAGGGCACTGATTACACTCAAAACCCTAATCAAAACGTAATCATGTGAAATCAGTTAACAATCGGTAATCCAAACTCTATCAATCCTAGACGGCTTGCATCTCACCTTCTAGAACTCATAGAATCATACAAACATGAAAGACCAATACGTATACAAACAGGCATAAGTTCTTAGCACGGCCGATAGTCGACTTCTGTAACTCGAGGCTATACCACAAGGTAGGAAAACATCCTAGTCCTAGACTGATCAGACCTAGCGACAACAGCTATTCCATTCCCCGTCCCATGACATAACCGTCTATGAGAAACTCTACTAGGCGAACCCCTAAGCAGAGATGGCTAGTACTTAAGCTGGCTCCCTTCCCAAAGCGGAACTCTTAGGATGCCATGCCCCGACTGGGATATAAACCCACCAAGCCGGGACACAAAAGCTATTAACCATGAACTATATACTCGTTAAAGACAGTACGGACCTATCAATGTCGTGGTCCAAGCTACTCATTTAGAATTAGCATGGTCAAGACGCCATATACTCATAATTCTCTATGGGTACTTAGTCAACACGACACCAACCATATAATTAAAACAGACGGGAACAAAAACATCCTATCCTCTCATGTTGACAATTGCTATCAATAATTATCAAATATCATATCGCCTCATATCTACTAAGGCTATCATAATTAAATACAACTTTACTTGAAGACAAATCCCCGACCCCAGTCCCGCGACGGGTCATCAGTCAAATCGGGGCTGACTAGATCTTAGTTTGTCCAAACCCGTTGGATCAAACCGGCTAGAAACAGAGTCTTTATCACATAGACATAGACATAAAAATCAACATATTCATTACATGTTATTTATTGAAACATCTAACATGTGAATTAATAAATCTTACGTAACCCCGCTTGACTTAAAGGCTATCCAATTAAACTAAAATCTTGTCTTATAATTTCTAACATGTGAGAAATAATAATTTTATGAAAAAAATACTTTTAATTTAATAATTTACTTATTAACATTTCCCACTTGCTAAATATTACAAAACACGATAAAAATGACGATAACTCAAAAACCGTCACGAGTCCCAAGGTGGGACCCACGGGCTGAGTTGGGCCGGACCCACATGGGCCTGATTTGGGCCCCACGGCTGTTTTGGCTGAAAATGGGCTGATTTCACAATTTTCATTAAAACCGTTTCCTAAAAATTCCCGCATGCTTTAACATATTTAAAAACCCGTCAAACAACAATTAAACAATCAAGCATCGACTCAACCCAAAGACCAAGACCCGGACCCACCATGGACCAACCCAGACCGGGTCTGAACCGGCCTGGACCGGTCTGGTTGGTCCGGTTCACCTCCCCTCTACACGGTTCCCAAACAACAACATCCATCAAAATATTTCCAACCTGTTTTAATCATCAAACAACTATTTTAACCACCATCATACAAAAATCATGATTAAAAATAATTCATCCCAAAATCATCAAGAACACTTAACATATTAAAATTTCCTAAACCACATAAAAATCATAACTTATTAAAATCATCAAAATTCATCAAGAACACTAAAACAACATAAAAATTTCATACAACTTAAAAATCATCAAGAATCATAAAACATCATAAAAATTCCATACAACATAAAAATCATCAAAAATCATAAAACAACATAATAATTACTACTTAACATATTACTAACTAAAAATCCATAAATCAACAAAACATGAACCAAAAATAAAGATGAACCAAAATCCAAATAAAATAAAACTAAAGGCTATATTACTAACTCAAATCCTAAATAACCATAACATGAACATAAACTAAAAACCTATGTGACATTAATTCGTCGAGTAAAACGGAATTGTTACCTTAGCTAGCCAAAATAATTAGCACCAAAATAATAATAAGAAATATATAATAAGAAACCCTCCTACTAATCTTCACCCAAAAGATACGAGTCTCCAAACTCGTCTTCAAAATCTTCCCCTATAAGAAATAACAAGAAAACATTATTAGAACTAAAAATATGAATTTCCATAATTAAAGTGTTGAAAACGATCTTGACGGAATTGAAATATAACCGTACGTGAAGATGAGGAGCGAAGAGGAGAGTTTAGAAATATAAATTAGGATGGATTTAATTAAGAAACGAAGATTTTATAAAGGTTTTGCTCAAGAACGATGAAGAACGATTGATGAACGACGAAGAACACGAAGAACGATTAAATAAAGTGATGTTTTGATCTTTATTTGAGTTGTTTGTAAAATGAAAAGTTGTTGGTGAGTGGAGAGTGGGTTGAGCCGTGTAGATATAGGCCAAATAAAGATGTCGAGTTTTGAAATTGTTGTTACGTAATTGACTCGCGTTTAATAATTATTTTACGGTAAATGATTAAATATAATTTACGATAAAGTTAATATCAAGATATTATGATATTGTAATGAAAAGTAATCAAAATATCAAGGCCTAAGAGAGGACTAAAGTAGACGTGTGAAATGGTGACTTTCGGTCTGATTTCGAGCGTTTTGCGTAATTTTCGTTAATTGATCGATAAAGTAAATAGTTATCTAGATATTATGATATATTAATCAAAAGAAATGAAAATATCAAGATCTATTAGAGCACTAAAGTAGCCGTGTGATATGGTGAGGATTCGGTCTGTTTTTTGCTCGATTTGCGTAATCTTCGTTGACGGATCGATAAAGTAAGTAAATATCTAGATATTTTGATTATTTTAATCAAAATAAATAAAACATCTAATGGTGAGTGGAAAGCGATGACATCAACGTGTGACTCATGCCAAAGTCGAGTTTCGATTTTGTTGCGCGCATTACGATGCGTCGGGAATGGTTAAATGACGTTCGATTAAAAAACCGTAAAAGTTATTCTTTAAATTCCAAATAAATTCAAAATAATTATATTAAATTATGATAAATCATAATAAATATAAATAAAAATAAATCAAAAATATAATTTTTTTAAATAAAATTTCGGTCTTCAAACTTGTAAAGCGAGTCGGGAAAAATCAACGAAAGTCAAAATCGACTAAAAAGTCGGGAAAAGTCAAAAACGACTTAAAAGTTCAGAAAAGTTTAAGACGACTTTAAAAGTCAAGAAAAGTAAATGACGACTTTAAAAAGTCAAGAAAAAGTCAAAGACGATTTAAAAGTCAAGAAAAGTCAAAGATGACCAAAAACGGTCTTTTCATGAAATCTCTCAAAAATTCCAAATACGAACGCGGAATTTCAAAATAAGACTCGGAACAAAATTTCCTATATTAAAAACTTAAGTTCTACTGAAAAGTATCCATAAGCTATTGCTTAAGCAATTTGGGTACTTTTCGGGTTGTTACAATTAAGATGTGTCTTACACAACTTATTGCATATTTCCATTTAAGGAAAACTATATTATTCACGTACGCCTCCTGTCAAACTCATCTCATGAATAATGACATTTGCTAGGAGAATCCAAACACTATATGGTTGTGACACCACCGGGTGTATCAATCAAAGTCCATACTTTGTAATGATACATGAAACCACTTTGGATTCATGGCCTCAAGCCATTTTACGCTTTTAGAGTTGGAGCCTATCATTGCTTCCTTTAAAAGTCAAACTTATGCGGGGCTTAATCACAAGTGATACATCCATGAATCTACATGGATTTTACCTATCTCCTTCAACATTTGAAGAAGAATCATGCGATTCTTTACCTTTCTAGGATTATTCTACTCCCACTATTTCTTTAGAGACACAATTCTCTTTAAAGAATCATTCCAAGTGACAAACACTTTGTATTGGAATGAAGGGCATATTTGATATTCTATCTTAGAATACCCCGTAAAGTATATGTAAGAAATTCGAGACTAAATTTCAGAAAACTGTTTTCTTAACATTTTAAAAGTCTCAAATACCAATAAAATATTATAGGAACCATTCCAAGCACATATCTTATATGTAATATATTTTCATTGACCTAGATAGAAACAATTTCAAAATTGTGTACCAAGATACTTTAGAGCGCATAACTTCAAAAATTAACGAGATCTGCATGACTCATCCTAGATAGAACCATATCAAAATAAAGTTCTTATTCTCTTATAAGACATAACATTTCACAAATATTAAGAAAACGGTCATTATCAAATATAAATAGTATGATATTTCCCATTTGGGGCTAACCCGCATGGTTATGTCTTAGGGACATTCCCAAAAGACCTCAAACTAACTTAGCTTGTGATGTCCTTTAAAGAAAACAAATTTTCTCTAATATTCTTATAGTGAAACTTACACTGTCCCATTAAGACTAGTAGTGAAACAATTTCATTACTATTATGATGATCATAAACACTTGATTCAAGCTTCTCCTTTCGATCAAATCGAAAAATATTGATCGACTTCCTAAGTTGATCTCTTACTTCAATCTGATTCTATTTCAAACTTTTAAAACAATCAGACTTTATGTTCATCATATGAACATATGCATAATTACTGGAAATAGGAATTACATTGAAGTATTATAATCTCATACCTTAGCAACATGACTTATTCAACCCACACATATCTGAATATGTGTGATCAAACTTGTTGGTCGCCTTCTTACTACAACTAGTTAGAGCACCTTAAATTCTTTTAGCATATAAACAAACTACACTTGCCTTAATTGATCCAAATCAATAAGGCCTAGAAATCCATCATCATGGAATTTCTACATGTGTTTCTCGTTTCATGGCTCAAAAGACATTGTTGTAAGCGTGTGAAACTTGGGTCATAAGACTTGAACCCTTTGCATTACATGTTATAGATTAGATTGAACAAAACTAAAATTGTCTTAACCAGAAAAAGAACAACATTTGTTCTTTATAAAATATTAATTCAATTTATGTTTAAACATGAAAAGAATTAACATTCTACTAATGACATTGTATGAATAACTTTTATTCAAATCTAGTTTTGAACAATATAACATTCAAATGAATAAATTATACGCAAAATGCAACAACATTTGTTCATTATACACGTAGATTTATCACATTCCTTACCATGTCTCTACTACCACAGGTCATTACATCATAATGTAACTACCATCTTTGGTATCTTATACCTTATAGTAGAATATTCGTAGTAACTTTTACTTCTATAACATGCAATTCCAGTTTGAAGTCATACTTCAATAACTTTCGCAGATCTTTGAGACATTTCTATGAGCTACCTTTCCAATGCTATTTGTCATTACATTAATGACGATAATTACTAAATGATTTCCATACCTTTAGACATTGCTCTTAAGTTAGGACTTGACAACGATTGTCCTTCCCTTTCCCATTATCAGTGTCTAAGCTCATATCTGAAAACCTCTTAGCTAATGAACTCAAAGAACATTAGTTTCTGAATCTTCTTGATACAAGGCTTGATTGTCTTCATCATCTTATGTCGCTAAGTGAGAAATTCGCTTAATTTACGTGCCCAATTCATTATGAACTGACTGTAACTTAAGACATAACTGAAACAATTTCAGTCATCAACCTTTGATAATAAGGATATCCAATTACTCATAAATTATCAATATAATTATGTCATAATAATGACGAATGAAGTAACTGGATCATCCCACATATTTTTTTTCTCACTAAGCGGGAACAATTCCATTATTTTAGACAATTGACATATATGGTACGAATTGTCATCTTTATGACTTTCGCTATATAGTCTAAACTATACATTAGCATTGAATATGGTTCGCTAGAGATTCTCTTTTGAAGATAAACCTCACTTTGCATAATTGAGAACAATTCTCAAAGAAACCAATCTATGAATTTGAACGATTCAAACGCATTTGAAAAACATGACAACAATGACATCTAACAACTATCAACATATGCAAAACTAAAATCGATATATTAATAAACTGTGATTATCTTAACCAATTTAAGACACGCAATTTGCACGACATTCTTAAAAAAATTTAAGATAAAATCACTACACACATAACCCGCATATGTGCATAGTATTCTAGGATCCTTAATCATATATAACGTGAGTGAGCTTTGGCTCATCGCCCAAATTACACATATCAAGGTAGCCATCAAATGTCAATCGCATCAAATGCGACTCCTAGTCGTCATGTAACATCTTATGAGACTTGACTATTTGCCCTAGGGGTGAGCAAAACCGGGTACCCGGTACGGTTTTAATAACCGTATCGGGTACCCGGTTTTTGGAAGGCCAAAAATTAATACCCGGATCTGACCCGGTTTAACCGGGTACCCGGTTTTCGTATACCCGGTTAAACCGGGTACCCGAAAACCGTATATCCGGATCCGGTTTAATTGATAATGCTTAAACCTAGAATTCGAGTCCACAAGATTAGTAAGGACCAATAAATAAGATGCTTATATAATCTACTAGGATCATTATTACATAACACAATTACTTGCAAAGTAAGTAGGTTAAATAGCAAAATACAAATTTGCAAAACTTCACACAGAAATTTGTCACTGATAAAGTGAGTTGCGTATATTACAAGTTTCACATAAAATGATTGGTGCTCAAAATTTCACCCATATAATCAAAATAGAAAACAAAATTTTACATACAACTTTTTTTTTGGTTATTTTTAATTAAACCGGGTCAAAACCCTATACCCGGTTTTGATTCTCCCCGACCCGGACCCGGTACGGTTTTTTTAAAAACCGTATCGTATACCCGGAAATTCGTATCGTGTACCCGGTAATCCGTGTAATTAAAACCGTATACCGTATCGTATCCGTATATTAAAACCGTATCGTATATTTTTGCTCAGCCCTAATTTGCCCCAAAGTCCAAAACTGTTTTGATAACTTTGTTAAGTGTACCAAATCTCACGTGTGGATAACTGTTACCCACCTGCTCAGCTTACATAGAAAGAGTACTCTATTTTGGCAGACAATACTTCCAACGATATAAGTTTTCACAGTCGTTAATTTGGAAGGACATTACTTAATATTTTAATTGAGGGAAAGTGGAGTCAAACATGACAAAGGTCTTAAGCATGACGCTAGTTCTCTTAAGGAAAATGGTATAAGGGAACCCAACCGTTCTAATTTACACACAAAGCTTTAATGAATCATTAAACATCACTTTTTACAAATGAAATATACAAGCAATTGTAAATTAGAACAAGTCATGTTAAAATTCCAAAAACGATTCATAATCGTCAACAATTCAAAATTGTAGTTTTTGAACATCCTATGCAAAAACGTAATAACATGGGTATCAAGATCATATCATGCTATGTATAAAACAAATAGAAATTCAAAATTAAATCAATACAACCATTGTAACAATGAATCAATCAATCAAATTGATTAAATCACAAAACCAATTATGAAAAAACAAAAATCATAATTTAAAATTAAAAAGCACCTGAAAGTCAAACAAGACGTCCGAATTTGGCTTAAAAACGTCGACCCTGCTATGCAGTCTTGTTTAGAACGTTGTTTACACTTGAAAAACACTATTTTTAAGCCAAAATCCGACAATCAAAACTGATGAACAGTAACTTACCGAAACGCGCGTGAATAGTACCACGTGAACAGTAATTTTGCTTTAATCAAATTAGAGCATTACACACGTAATTAAACAATTTAATCACCTAATCAAATTAGGGTTTGTTACATATCTAATCTAATTAGATCCAATCAAATTGGTATTTTAAGACAATCTTAAAATTGGGTTTCCAACAATAAATTAGGGGTTTTCTTAAATCAATTAAATTAGGGTTCCTTCTAATCAAATTAAAGGAATTCATCATAATATCAAATATTACAATACAATACAACATCTAACATGATACAACCCTAAATTTAATATTTAACAACATACAACAATTGTATACAATTGAACTAATTCAATTCAAAACTCCAACATGGAAACTCAAGAATAAACACAAAGATACGACAATTATATCTAAAAGGTGCAACCTTTTAATCTAATACTGAACAATACATGTTCGCTCTGATACCACTGAAGGGTTCTGTAACGATTTTCAACAGATTTGAATTACAGAATTCCCAAGATCTCATGCATGTTAAGTATTAAGATTAAACAAAAGGGTGATTAGCAAACTTACTTGGATGCGGAAGAATTCCAATAATATGCTAATAAAAAGAAGTATAATAAAACCCAAATCGCAGCTTCGTGAATAATAATATAATCCGTGAGACCGTCTCACAATAACGCCCCAAGTGTTGCGCCTCTACCGGTATCCACACAATATGAGTGTGTATGCTAGTACAAACTTTATGGGCAATTTTCTTCCCTCTTAGTTCCCTTGAGATTTTTCTCTCTAGAAAAACTCATGTTAAACACCTTCTTCTATATCTCTTTATATAGGAAGTTCAAGGGAATCCTAGACTATCTAGGATTGGGAAAGTATAATAAGAATAATAAATATTATTCTTATACCTTTAATAATTAATCAATATTAATTATAATATTGCCCAAAACTCATCTAGTGTGTGACCCTGTAGGACTGACTAATACTACCCGAGTCCCAACTCATTTAGGACTCAGACTACAAGCGGCTCCTAGCAGAACATTGTAGCCACATAGAATTAATCAGTTATACAATATTACGGACATATGGGCATACTAACTCCTTCAATTTACTCTGTAACCTTGTTATCACAACAAAAAATTTGTTTTATTGAGTAATGTTATTGGATGAACTCTTATGAAATACTCCCATCCAAACCAAAGGTTACATTTACCTTATTTGGACCATCCAAACCAAACTACCCATTCCTTTTTGGGTAACAAATAAGACCAACTACTCCTCATTTACCCTATATATTTACACAATATGCCATTATCCCACCCACCCAACTAACCTTAAATATTCAAGTGGTCCTACTTCCATTCCAATACTACCCTTCCCTTTTCAACTTTTTCTTAAAACTTGTGCTCCCTCCCATGTAACCTTTGGTTTGGATGGGAGGGAGTATGTGTTAGACCATGATTTCTCTCACCTGACATGATAAGAGGGACATAATCACATAAGAATCTAGCAATTTCATAATCATCATCAACAATCAACATCATATTCATCAATATGTACTGAGTAAGGAAACCCTACCTCAAAAGCAAATCTGAAAGACAAGATCATTGCTTCTCTACGAAGTCTTCTCCTAACAATCATATGAAGAAATCTAGAATTAATACTAATCACAATCACCCTAATCCCAACCAAGAGATCAGATTAGGGTTCCAACAAATCTACCAAACAATACAAAACAACTAAGGATTAGAGACTTACGGTAAGATCGACGCAACGAATTATCACAAACTAGCAACAAGGATGATCTCCAAGCTTGGAAATGAGATTAGGATAATTAAGAGTGTTTAGAAAGTGATTTAGGGTTACTAGAAATGATTAGAATTTGACGAAATGATTTTATATACTCTTAATCATATTAATCCAAAATCGCTCGAATTATCCATCAGACTGATGCACTCGGCCGAGTACACTCCACACTCGACCAAGTGCCACCTAGGCAGTGGAGTGACACCCTCGAATTTGCGGAAAGATAAACAAGTAATTTAATTAAATAAAAGATGAGTGTGACACCCTCAAATTTGCGGAAAGAAAAAAAATAATTTAACTAAATAAAATATGAGAATACATAACGAAGGTGTCATAAATAAAAAGGTTCATTACAAAACGGAAATAATATTATACAACATAAATATCCAAAACGGGAGACATATCTCCCGTATAAATACGCAAATAAAAGAGTGTATAATAATATACAATCCTAAAGAACCGAGTATAGGTCCAAGGTAAATACTTCGCTCGCTAGCTCGTCAATGTACCCAATGTATGCATCACAAACCTGCCAACCGCATTAAATATAAACACGGAAGCCACAGTCAGTGGGGAGTAACTCCGAGTTCTCCCAGCCACGAAATGTCGAGTTTAATTAAACATGAATAACATAAAAGCAATGTATATGGAAAATACAAAACCTTAACATATATGATATGCTTTTCATGTTATGAAACAATTAACTAACATATAACCTAGCATATGAAAGCTATCATGTGAATCCGATAATAAACTATAACCGAGGTAGGGAAGCTGGTATGCTAGCTCAGAGGTTCCTCTCAGAAACATGGCCATGATACACTCAAACCCTAATCAACACGTAATCATGTGAATCAGTTAACAATCGGTAATCCAAACTCTAGCAACCTTAGCCGGCTTGCATCTCACCGTCTAAGATTCATAGAATCATACAAACAAGAAAGACAAATACTTCTACAAACAGGCATAAGTTCTCAGGACAGTCAATAGACGACTTCTGTAACTCGAGGCTATACCACAAGGTAGGAAAACATCCTAGTCCTAGACTGATCAGACCTAGCGACAACAGCTATTCCATTCCCCGTTCCATGACATAACCGTACATGAGAAACTCTACTAGGCGACCCCCTAAGTAGAGATGGCTAGTACTTAAGCTGGCTCCATTCCCAAAGTGGAACTCTTAGGCAACCATGCCCCGCCTTGGATATAAACCCACCAAGCCGGGACACAAAAGCTATAGACGGTGAACATATACTCGTTAAAGACAGTACGGCCTATCTATGTCATGGTCCAAGATACTCATTTAGAATTAGAATGGTCAAGACGCCATATACTCATAATTCTCTATGGGTACTTAGTCAACACGACATATATCATACAATCAAACCGTCACGGAAAAAACTTCCTATCATGTGACTAATTGATATAAATCATATTCAAATAACATATCGCCTCATATCTACTAAGGCTAATTCATTAATTAAATACAACCTTACTTGAAGACAAATCCCCGACCCGAGTCCCGCGACGGGTCATCAGTCAAAACGGGGCTGACTAGATCTTAGTTTGACCAAACCCGTTTGGTCAAACCGGCTAGAAAAAGAGTCTTTAGCTCCTCGAGGCTTGAAAAATAAGAATATCACATTCATTTCATGTTATTTCATTCTATTTCTAACATGTGAATTATTAAAATCATACGAAACCCCGTTTAACTTAACGGATATCAATTTAAACTACCATCTCGTATTATAATTTCTAACATGTGAGAAATAGTAATTTTATGAAAAACCTTTTTAATTAAATATTTTACTTATTAATATTTCTCACTTGCTAATTATTACAAAACGCGATAAAAATAACGATAACTCACAAACCGTCACAAGTCCCAAGGTGGGACCCACGGCTGATTTTGGGCCAACTTGACACGGCCTGGACTGGGCCCCACGGCCTGTTATGGGCTGTTTTGGCTTTTTATCAACTTAACTAAAAAAACCGTTTCCTAATATTTCCCGCATGCTTTAACGTAATTAAAACCCGTCAAAACAACAACATAACAATTAAACATCGACACAACCCAAAGACCAAAACCCGGACCCACCATGGACCAACCCAGACCGGGTATGAACCGGCCTGGACCGGCCTGGTTTGGACCGGTTTCCAGCCCCAAAACAGCCACCCTACACGGTTTTCCCCAACAACAAACACCAAATTATTTCCAACATGCTTTTAATTAACAACATCCATTTTAAACATCCAATTCATCCATCATGCATACAAAAATCATGATTATGAACAATCATCAAATATGTCAAGAACACTAAACAAAACAAAAGATGAACCAAAAACAAAAGAAACAAAGGCTATGTAACATATATTCGTCGAGTAACTCGGAATCGTTACCTTAGCTAGTAAAA
Source organism: Heliosperma pusillum (assembly GCA_022085475.1). Lineage (NCBI taxonomy): Eukaryota > Viridiplantae > Streptophyta > Magnoliopsida > Caryophyllales > Caryophyllaceae > Heliosperma > Heliosperma pusillum. The sequence continues at coordinate 3,947 of JAIUZE010066656.1, read as the reverse complement.
TCAATTAGCACCAAAATAAGAAGTAAAGAAAAATAAGAAACCCGTCTTCTAATCTTCTCCTAAAATATACGAGTCACCAAACTCGTCTTCAAAATCTTCCCCTATACGAAATGACAAGAAAAACATTATTAGAACTTAAACTTGATTTTCCATAATTAAATGTTGAAAACGATTTTGTCGGATTTGAAATTAAACCGTACTTGAAGATGGAGAGCGAAGAGGAGATTCTAGAAATATAAGTTAGGACGGATTTAATTAAGAAATGAAGGTTTTATGAGGATTTTGCTCAAGAACGACGAAGAAATGATGAAGAACGACGAAGAACGTTCAAGAACGATGAAGAACGATTTATTTGATCTTAAGTTGATTTGTGGTAAAATGAAAAGTTGTTAGTGAGTAAAGTGGGAGGTGGAGTGCCGTGTAATATAGAGCAAAATAGTGAGTTGGGTTTTGAAATTGTTGTTATGGAATTGACTCGGTATAATAAGTATATTACCGTAATTAATTAGATATTAAGTTAATTGAATTAAATATCAAGATATTATGTTATTGTAATGAAAAGAAAGAAAATATCAAGGTCTAAGAGAGGAGGGAAAACAGTGTGGTTTGGTGAACAATCGGGTCTGATTTATCGATTTGCGTAATTTAAACTGACGGATCGATAAAGTAACAAATATCTAAGATATTTGTATTAGTTTAATCGAAACAAATAAAATATCTCAAGTGAGTAGAAAACGATGACATGGGCGTGTGACTCATGCCAAAGTCGAGTTTCGGTTTTGTTTCGGGATTTACGATGACTCGGGAATCGTTAAATGACGTTCGGAATTAAACCGTAAAAGTTATTCTTTAAATCCGAATAAATTCAAAATAATTATATTAAATTATGATAAATCTTAATAAATCTAAATAAAAATAAATCAAAAATATTATTTTTTTAAATAAAATTTCGGTCTTCAAACTTATAAGGTGAGTCGGGAAAAGTCAACGAAAGTCAAAGTCGACTTAAAAGTCAAGAAAAGTCAAAAATGACTTAAAGTCAAGAAAAGTTTATGACGACTTAAAAGTCGAGAAAAGTAAATGACGACTTTTAAAAAGTCAAGAAAAGTCAAAGACGACTTAAAAGTCAAGAAAAGTCAAAGATGACTAAAAACAGTCTTTTCATGAAATCTCTCAGAAATTCCAAATACGAACGCGGAATTTCAAAATAAGACTCGGAACAAAAATTTCTATTTTAAAAACGTAAGTTCTACTGAAAAGTGTTAGTAAATATTTTTACTAGAAAAATTGGGTACTTTTCGGGTTGTTACAATCACCCCTCCTTTTAAAAAGTTTCGTCCTCGGAACTTAGAAGAAGGAAAGTAACATATATGTAGGTCAATTCAAAACTGTTAAGAATATCCTTGTAATAAAAATACAGGGTCTTATAAATGAAACGGAAGGTTCTCGTCGGCCGTCAAAAACCTCGTCGTCCAAATCAAAGACTTAAAAGATACATTTTCGCATCAATAAATGAGAAAACTAGTTATCGAACGTCTCCAATAACAAGTCTAAACACTCCTTGACGGTAAAATACTTGAAATCATAAAACATTTCTAAAAACTTTTAATTAAAAATTTCATAGTAAGGATAATAACTCTACTATCTATGCCTAAAATTTCTAACTAAAGCTTCTAATGATCTTCCTATCAGAACTGATATTCGATAGAAGGAACGAAATATTCGAAAGAATAAATCGAATAGACAGAGAGAAAAGAGAGGAATGATTCACAAAAACAATTCGAATGTCGATCGCAACCTGACCACACTAACTGTACAAGCAAACTAATCCTCAAAAGAGTGTAATATACTCTCAACATTTTCAATCATCCGATTTCTACCAAAAATATTTCATAAGCATGACACATCGAGTAACAACTCCCAATTATTCAAATTCAATTAAAATCTTCTAAGGTTCATCGGTACGGTAAACTCCATAGCTAACAACCCATGAAAGATTCATTACGGACTCTAATCTTCTTAGCTCCATCAAAACTCTTATTGAAAACCACCATCCAAATATTTATAATTTGGGAAACAATGCCGCTAACAACCCCAAAGTAAAGGAGACTTACTATGAAATCCTTTGATCCAATTTATTCCAAAATTCATTATCTTAAGTTATTAACAATTAACTTTCTCCCCTTCAAAAGTTAAAACACAACTCCTCAAAAGAGATTAGTCACCCAATATCATTTCACTTAACTTTTGCCAATCATAGGGCAATGCGACCGTAAATCAATTTATTTAGCTCCATCAAACACTCAATACATCGGTTTTCGCTTATGACAATATTCCTCAAGTTGTTCATCCTATCCTAATTTCCCAAAGTAATTATTCCCGTTAGGGTCCAACATTTAAAACAACTATTTTTCCAAGTAACCTTTAAAGAACCACTAAAATCCTTAACCACAACAACTAACCGCCATCATACTTAATTCGATCCTCCAAAAGAAATGATATTACAACTTCAAGCTTCATAGTCTAAAACCACTAGGAGAATTTCATCCCAAGTTTATCCTCAAATCCTTATAATCATCAAAACATGAAACTAGTTTAATAAGATGGTTAAGTACCATATTCGAAACTTCTTATTTACTCCAAAATAGACATATCATAAGCATGGTCTTCAAACCAATACTAAACTTCTAAGTCCAAAATACTAAATTACTAATGATTTAAGAAGTCATAGCCAACTCATTCGATCTTACACCATCGAATATCATGAACTATTTACACACAATTCATGACAAGCATCTAGCATTAAAATCATTAAACATATCTTACCACACCTTCCTCAAGGATACCAACTCTCACCACCATAGGGTGAAATTAAATCTATACCATTTTCCTCAAATCACAAGTTCATTCTAACAAATACTAATATTCCACAAAATTCAAAGTTCTTCCGACTAAGTATAATATACCGCATACAAATGGGTGTGACATCCATACCAATTTTACAAGAGGAAGGTAAGAATACCAATGGTATAATGGAGGAACTATTAAGAGTAATTTCCAAGAGGTAAATAGGTTGGAGGAGAAAGAAGCACCTAGATAGAAGGAAGAGGGCAAAATATTATAAGAACGAGAGAATTCATAGATGAAGAAGGAATTCACTTCAAATAGGCTTATAACTCTTCAAATCTTCGGTAGAGGATACTCCTTCTAGGTAACACATATTCCACCCTAAGGCGTAATATTGCTCCTAGCAATTTGGCTAGCCACTCAAGCATAGCCTCCTTGGCAATTGTCTTCTCTATGAGGAGGGACCTGGTTGGCACTAACAATGATCTCTTCTACACGAGGTCCAACCATCTTCATACGAGACAAAACAAATTAAGTTACTCCTAACAATTAGCATAAACAAATAGACTACAACATAAATCCTAATCTACCCATCCTACCCTTCTATCTCACAAGTTTATTATTTTATTAAGGTCAAGTTATTTATACAAGGGTACAAAAACGTGCGTCGGGAGCAAAAATGCTCTGATACCAACTGTGACACCCTCAAAATTGCGGAAAGAAAAAAAATTATTTAAATACATAACGAAGGTGTCATAAATAAAAAGGGGTCATTACAAAACGAAATAATATTATACAAAATAAATTATACAAGACGGGAGACATATCTCCCGTATAAATACGGAAATAAAAGAGTGTATAAATAATATACAATCTAAGAACCGAATATAGGTCCAGGTAAATACTTCGCTCGCTAGCTCGTCAATGTACCCAATGTATGCATCACAAACCTGCCAACCGTATTAAATATAAACACGGAAGCCACAGTCTGTGGGGAGTAACTCCGAGTTCTCCCAGCCACGAAATGTCGAGTTTAATTAAACATGAATAACATAAAAGCAATGTATATGGAAAATACAAAACTTAACATATACGATATG
>JAIUZE010066654.1:0-13019 GCA_022085475.1 Heliosperma pusillum | reverse complement strand
CTTTATTTTATAAAGCCATTTGCACTGAAGAGGCCGATCATTATCAGGTAAGTCAACCAGATCCCATACATCATTCTCATACATAGAGTCCCTCTCGGATTGCATGGCTTCTAGCCATAGCTTAGAGTAGGAACATGTCATGGCACCTTTATAGGTAGCGGGTTCGTTACTCTCTAGGAGTAAAACGTCATCACTCTCATTCTCCTCGACCATACCAATGTATCTGTCTGGAGGAATAGAGTGTCTACCCGACCTCCTAGGTTCCAAAGGAATATTAACCGCAGCCGATGATGAAGGAACGGTTTCCTCCATTGATTGCTCGGTTGTTGGTTATTGAATCTCCGACAGATCGAAGGTTCCATTACTTGTCCTATTCTCGAGAAACTCTTTCTCTAAGAACGTCGCACTAGCCGCAACAAAAACTCGATGTTCGGTAGGCGAGTAAAAGTAATGACCAAACATCCCTTTTGGATAACCAATAAAGGATGTCTTGACCGATCGTGGGCCGAGCTTATCGTCAGGTCTCCACTTGACATAAGCCTCGCAGCCCCAAACCCGAATAAAGGACAAGTTATGGACCGTTCCCTTCCATAATTCATATGGAGTCTTGTCTACAGCTTTAGACGGACTTCGGTTAAGTATTAGAGCAGCTGACAAAAGAGCATAACCCCACAATGAATCAGGTACAACCGTGTGACTCATCATGGATCGAACCATATCAAGTAATGTTCGATTTCTCCGTTCGGACACACCATTCAATTGTGGTGTTCCAGGGGGAGTTAACTGCAGTACTACACCACAGTCTTTAAGGTGTCGATCAAACTCCTTCGAAAGATATTCGCCACCACGATCCGAACGTAGTGCTTTAATCTTTCTATCCAGTTGGTTTTCAACCTTATTCTGGAATTCCTTGAACTTGTCAAAGGACTCACTTTTATGCTTCATCAATAGACATAACCATATCATATCTACTCAAAATCGTCCGTGAAAGTGATAAAATACCTATAGCCATCTCTAGCGTTGATTGACATAGGTCCACACACATCAGTATGTAAGAGTCCTAATAGGTCAGCAGCGCGCATTCCAACACCTTTGAAGGAAATTCGAGTCATTTTGACTATGAGACATGATTCACACGTGCCAAAAGATTCATAGTCAAATGGGGAGATAGTCCCATTGTCAATGAGCTTCTTCACGCGTTTTTCATTTATGTGTCCCATACGGCAATGCCATAAAGAGGTTTGATCTTTGTCACCAACCTTTGCTTTCTTACTACTCACATGCATTATATCTGTGGTTTGATCTAAAACATAAATCCCATTCATGGAAACTGCTTTACCATAAATCATTTCGTGTAAAGAGAAAATACAGCTATTATCCTTTATTACAAACGAAAAGCCGTCTTTATCAAGTACGGAAACTGAAATAATGTTTTTAGATAAACTAGGTACATAGTAACAGTTATTCAGAAATAACTCAAATCCACTCGGGAGTTGGATTACATATGTTCCCAATGAAACGGCAGCTACTCTTGCTCCATTCCCCACTCGCAGGTCCACATCACCCCTTGCGAGAGTTGTGATGTTTCTTAGGCCCTGCAAATGATTGCACAGATGAGAACCACAACCAGTATCTAGTACCCAAGTTCCGAAACTTGCATGGTTGATCTCAATCATATGAATAAAAGAAGAAGACATAACAACAGGAGAGACGCGGCCTGCTTTAATGTCCTCTCGGTACACGAGGCAGTTCCTCCTCCAATGCCCAAGCTTGTGGCAATGGTGGCACTCCACGTTACCTTCATCGCTCTTTGTCTTGCCTTGTGAGCTACCGCTAGACTCACCAGGCCCACTCTTGCCTTGCCCTGGCTTTTTGAATTTCGGCTTCCCTACAGCTAGGTTAGCCTTAGCCTTGCCCTTACCATTGCCCTTGTTGGCAATCATGAGAACGTCCTGTTTCAGACTCCCACGCAATTTCAGATCACTCTCTGTCTGTACAAGGAGTGAGTGGAGCTGATGAAGACTCTTCTTCATATCATTCATATAGTAATTTGCCCTGAAAAGGGCAAAACCAATTAATGAAGTGAATGAAGAAGCGGTATATGGACGATCTTCTCATCGATTTGCACAAGTGCTCTAGTTCTCGACATCTCAATATGTCAAGAGTGTGGGCTAACTGCTTGGATTCTGGAGTTTCGCTTCAAAGAAGCGACAGGTATGCTCATAGCTAACGATCCTCGGAGCTTTCGAGAACTCGTTAGAGAGCGTGGTGAAAATTCTTGTTTGCACCACCTGGGCAATGAATCGCCTTTGCAAATTTGATTCCATTGAAAGATGAGTACGTTCTTTATCGCACCCGCCTCTATTACGAAATCACTATAAGCAAATGATTCATTTGCTCTTGCATTGGGGCCTGGGTTTGGCGGTAGTGGCTCAGTCAAGTACTTGAGCTTACCGTCAGCAATGGCAGCATTCCGTAATGCAGCCTCCCAGTCCGCAAAGTTGGACCCGTTATTCTTCAGTCGCGTTGACTGATTCATAGTGTCCATGAACATCTTAAGCCAGGACTCACGTCCGAGCGTGGCACTTGGCATTGGGTCATCAGTATGGCCAGCCATTTGTTATTAGCAGTTTATATCTGAATATTTGACTGTGGAAAAAGAAAATAAATATGATAAGTTTCATCGTTTTAAATTTGAGTCTAATGAAAAACTGTTTAATTCGATGACTCGTGCATTTATACAATTGACCTCCCTCAAGAATTATATAAATGATCCCAAGACTCAATTTCTGTAAATTGATAAGCCAACCTCTTGGCTAATTCTACTTTTAGAATTCCTGGTCGATAAATTTCTGTAAATTCTATCTTTAGTCCATCATAATCACGAGATATTACTCGTACTATAATGTTGAGATAAAATAGGTCAACACTCACTACTTACCCAACGTAGAAGGGGTCATATTATGACTTCCGACGAAGAAGGGGCTCATAGTAGTTTTCCCTATAAAGACTAGTCTCAATTTTAATTTATAGGGGAAGGTCCCATCATCTTAACTTAAATTCATTTTAAGTGAACGAATGTCTAGCAACTCGAGAATGATTTAACTAAGGTGATGGCCCTAAAAGCGAGTGACATCTGTATGTCCATGATTAAAATATTCAACCTATATGAATCATTTTACATGCATTTTATCAGGTGGTTTGGTTTAGGCGGAATATGATGCAATTATCTATCATGTGAAGGAAAGAAAAACGAGAATGAAAAACGTAAAAGAAAAAACATGTCCTAGTGTGGCCTATCCTACCAAAAAGAATAAAATACAACTCGGAATCCAACAGATTGGACCCTCGAAGCTTGACTTTATCACCCTTCTTGGTCCATGCAGCGGGAGTGAGCTCCAATCTCCATCTTAAGTCTTCTTTGAAATTACAATAAATAAAATTACATATAACCTATTTATTACAAACTAATTTCAAAACCCAAAACTAAAAATAATGGAGATTCGAGATCTCAAAATACATCCAAGACTATGTTACCATCATTACGGTAACACAATCTACTAAGGCCACACTAAGTTACAACTGATTGTAAAAATACATTAAAAATTCATTCAAACATTCCCAATAACAATATAAAAGCATCAACTAAAATAAAACATACAAGACATAATACAGTTATTACGATGTTTTATTATCCAAACCACCCTTTAACATAGATTATAATTATGTGGTAATTCTGTAATTACCCACATCAATTACAATCTCGATTCATTTTACTGATAAAATGAACTATCCTTTACATTTCAAACTGCTTTAAAATGTAAGATATTAAGCATATGTGAACCGATTCACATTAATTATACAAAATCCGAATGATGTACAATTAAAGGCCAAAAACTTGAACATGAAAAACAGAAATTTTTAAAAAAAATTCAGCAAAAATTTTCAAGCAAAACGGTCCTTATCGACAAAATAGGGAAAAATTAATATCCTTTCATATGATAAACTCATTCAACATCATTTTCATTTTCATTTTAATCTAATCTTTATTAAATTAAAACATCTACAAATCTATTCTATGTTATTTTAACAGATTAAAATAACAAAATAAATCTAAATGAAAACGAATACGAAAAGAAATACGATTAATTCTTCCTAGTCGACAAACAGGGACCACGATCGAGTATAAAAACACTCGATCGACCAAAAACTTTTGAGCAAACTGCTCGATCGATCAACAAAACCCTCGATCGACCAAGCATTTCAGCAAAACTGCTCGATCGAGTGAATAAAAAGACTCGATCGACCAAAATCTCACAAAAACAGCTCGATTGAGACACTAAAGTCCTCGATCGAGTCAAACACACAGCGGCATAAACAGTTTCGGTTTATGAAATCAAATTAAAACAATTTCGAGGCCTATGCTCTGATACCACTTGTGGGAAATCGGTATTACCACAATACAAATATAATAGGATTATAACGAAAAGTAATAATTTGATTATCGAGTCATAAACGAAAACAAAGAGAAGGTTTAGAAATCAACCCTCGGTCCTAGCAATCGGCGTAAAGAACAGAGATATCAAGGTAGATATCCTCCTAATCGTTGCACCCAAGATGCTCCGAGAAATACCCTTGTGCTGCTAGAAGTTATCAAAAATTACTGTTAACTTTTGATTTGTGTTTATATCAAAAGTTACTGTCAACTTTTGTCTGTTTGTGTGATGTTAGATGAGATGGAGGCTAGTGAGGAATTAGGTTAAGTTCGAAAAATCTGAATTTTTCTCTCTCCCTCAAACTCACGGCACATGTATGTTTTATATGAGGAGATTTGGTCTCCTCAAATAACAACCCATTGACCCGAAAACCCGAGTGTATCTGGATACCGTGTTTCGGTCATTTTAGCTTTCAATATAATGTGATATCTTATAATCGTCGTTTTATATGGACCGACATTATAATCCGTCATTAATTATAAATATCCGTATATTTATAATTTGCCAATTAATTATAACGGTTTATGTTTAATTAGCTTACATTATATACTATAATTAAATATAACTTTTTATATTCAATTCTACGAATTACAGTTAATTCGTCTCAGCTAACTTTCGTCTCATCATCACATTGACTAACCTTTTAGTCAATTACACTGACTAACCTTTTAGTCATATAATAGGGTATCAATATGATTATTTTCTCAAATAATCACATCTCTCAAACACATCCTATAGGTGTGACTTTTAGGGACCAGTTGATCACCGCCATCTGTATGACAATAACGTCAAACTTATCTAGCAAGCCAACCGTTATTGATAAACGTTAATCAACTGATTATTATACAAAGTATACCCCTTAAACCTACAGAGATTTATTTATGTTATTTGCACTAACTGAAGGACACTAGCTCCAACAACAGTCTGTCTATGTAAACGACCAGTCATCTCCATGACCCCATGGTGCTGAACCAACCATCGATCGACTTACAATCTAGTCATTTCGAGACGTCACCTCATTGAGTGACTAGGGACAAAATACTAAGTTCATCCTGTTCACTTGAATTGGGTTCAACCTTTCTTTCAACCAATTCGGATAAACAAAGTATTAAAATTTAGTCAAACTAAATAAAGGAGTTTTTAATGAAACTCTAACAATGAATGCGATTATCAAATATTTGGAAAAATTGATACGCTATCAATAATTTCATATCTTATAATCTCTAGCAATTCAGGTACATATTTCAATCCCCATTGAAATGACATGACTATCATGTTCAGCCTGCAAAAAGGCATGGCTAATGGATTAGCAATACTTGCATCTTTCCCATCATTCTGATTGCTATTTCTCTTTGTCTACGTAATCTCATATTACATAAAACTTTCTGAGTACGTGTCTAGGTTTGAATCTAGACTTAGGACTCTTGGCCTAAAGGTAGCTCCCACTGTTTTACCAGTATAATGGGATAGGATATACAGCTATATGAACTATTTCTAGTCCCTCCAATACTGTCGAATCCAAGCTACTTTCATATGCATCATCATATGACGCAATGTACTCCATTTCCGTTGTTAAATCCGCAATGATAAACTGCCTGGAACACTTCCAGCGGATACATGACATTTCTATTTGAAAATGTCACTCCTACTTGGAACCTTTCCAATAGTATTTTCTGCTTGGAATTCTTCCAACAGATAAATCTTCTATAAAACACAGCCAGCTCGTGATTTCAAATCACTTTGATCAGTTTGGAAACTGAAGTCTGTGTAACCCTTACACGCAACTCATTTTAAACTCCAAACACATGGAACATATCTTTTAGTCCTTCGCAAGTACTAAGGATGTTCTTTATGGCTATTAAGTGACTCTCACTTGGATTTGATTGCAAATGATTCGTCATACTCAAAGCATACGAAATGTCGGATTGAGTATACATCACAGCGTATATAATTGACCCCGCAGCGGAAGCAAAAGGAATCAATTATGATATGTTCAACTTCCTTGAACTCATGCTAATATCCTTTTAGATTTATCTCCATAAATCCAGATATCTAAAAGATGTATTCTACTTCTCCAAAATCTTCCATCATCTAGAATGATCAATATGTCTCCACATATAAGACTGATGAAAACCATATTACTCCCACTAAACTTCATGTATAAAAATAATTCCTCGAGATATCGAGAAATATTTTATGACATGATTGACACACTAATTCCAACTCTTTAGTGCTTACTTAAGACATCCTCTTAAGCTTGCAAATTAACTTAGGATAGTTAGGGTCTACGAACCCACAGGTGAATATAAAATATACTACCTCTTCTAGAATCGTATTCGAGAAGGTGGTTCTTGAGGTCCAATTGACATCATACTATTATGATATGCTGTAATCGCTAAGTATATTCGAATGGATCAAAGAATTAAGGTTGGTGCAAAACTCTTTGCCTACCAAGTTATCTTTGAAAACATTTTAATGTTCATCCATGCAAATTTTGATCTTAAAAATCAATTTACATTGAAGAGGTCGTACTTCTTCAAGTAAAATTTACCGGGTCACATACCTGACCATCATGCATGGAGTCCATTACGAATCGTATGACTCTAAGCCATATCAAGAAGTTGGGACTAAAAACAGTCTTTTATAAGTCGCATATTTGAATTCATCACTATAAAGGAGCGATAAAATTCCACCTGACCTCCTAGGTTCTGAAGAAACAACTACTGAACAAGCAATGAGGAAAACTTTTTCCGGACCATATGCTCAGTTTGTGGCTCTTGAAACATTTTCTCCCACTCTGTCTTATCAAGAAATACTCGTATTTTTATTGAAAGACAGCATCACGAGTCACAAACGCTTTGTTCTCGTGGTCAATGTGGGATTATTGAGCACTTGTTTCATTCAAATAACTTATAAATTAGGTACGCTACCTACCCATATTGTATATGGAATGAAATCAGACTGTTTTAACTTTCTTTTAATATGGTGGGATAAGAAATAGCAGACAAAAATATTAAGATCCCAAGGTTAGTCAAATGGCTCATTTGTGACTTGCCTGAAAGACAAAACCAATATCGTATAAGTTCTTTTCTCTATCAACAACACCCTTATCTAATAATGTTGTGTTAGAAAGTGAACTTGTGAAACCATTTCACAAAATACTTTTGGTGAAAATCAAAGTCAATACTTAGATATTTATAGTTACGATTTAGTCGTAAGTCCTTGATCTAATGCTCTAGTGGTTAACTACTTCTCATTGAAGCTCTTTGAACTTTTCAAAGATTTCTCTTATCACCTCATTAAGTAGAATCAAACATAATATCTACTTAAATCGTCGGTAAATCAAGTGAAGTAATCATTACCATCTCTGGTTGTGTTTGTTATTGGACCACACGTATTCTTATGTAATAGGGCCAATAACTTACTAGTTCGATTTCCTTTTAAATAAAAAAGGGCACGAATCATCTTGCCTTGAATACAAGATTCGCACGCACCATAAGATTCAAAATCATATGGTTTAGGGATAGTTGTCAATACTAGCCTCTTAATGTGCTACACAATCCAGAATTAAGATTAGATTAGGGTCACCAATTTTGAGCTTTTACAATCTATATGACAAGTAATTATTACTAGTTTAGATCAAGAATATATTTACCTTTGATTGGTATGGGATAACCATTGACCAAGTATAGGCATAAAAAGATACAACGTTTGTTCTATTCACAAAAGTGAAACACTTGTGTCGTACACTTAAGTGGATACTATATTCTTTATTTAGAGGTTATGTAAGTAATAACGTTTATTAAAGTATACCTCTAAATCCAAAACTAGATTGATCACATTTTAACTTTTATATGTCTCTATAGAAATAAAACTACAATAGTTATATTTCCCTTGTAGGTCGACATTTAATTATGGTTAGTCGTCGCACGAATCTTTATTATATGCATTGAATACATTGATGAAAACCATAATAGGTATCTAATACCCCAAAATTGCATTTAGCAAAATAAATGTCGATCATATAGATATTATGGGTGAAAAATTACACCTAATTTCTAACTCTTTAGAAAACTTTGGGAAGATTCTTTTCTTGTGTCCTACACTGTAAAATAGAATCGTCAAAAGTTGGGTTCGACACCTTGCTTGGGTTTTGACTTTACTATTCAAAATAGTCTTGCCTTTATCCCTTGCCTTGTGTCAAAGTCGAGCCAACCGACTCTTGAACCTCGTCTTAACAATTAAGAATATAAACATCATTCTTAGTGCTCCCACTCACTTTCATGAATCTCTACTTATACAAGTATATTGGAATTATTGTGAAGACTATTCTTCATTTCATTCATGGTTTTACCTTCAAAAGGATAAACTTTTCATGAAGTGATTACTGTATTTGGTTTGTTCACGATTTCAAATAAATCGATTAACCTAGTCATCCCAACTGTTTTGGCCTCTTTTGAGGTAAGCCTCGATAAGGAGCATTATGACGACATACCAAAATCCAAACATTTTCTTTGGAGCAAAAAGTTGATGTACCATTGTTATAAGAAGGCGTCACAAAATATTCAAAAACGCTTTTGACTAAGTGTGACTTATTCATTTACTCTTCATAAGAGACATTTTGCAACGGTGAATATGAGGATCAAAAGATAAAATTCATTTTGTCTTTAGCTACGGTGGTTTAAACGAAGATCGCAATCAATATACTACCGTATAAAATAATGGAAACCTTTTCCACGATTGAACGGATTTATAAGTTCATAGAAGAAAAATAATTGTCATTGCGCGAATAAAAATAAATATCAACGGAAAATAAACATTCATTGCTTATATATATTTTACTTGTAAAAAAAATTTTAAACAAGTCACTCATATAATGACCCCTCACGAAATTATATAAGTGATTCCAAGACCCATCTTTAGACAAAAATAGTCATCGCATGCTACCTTTTATCTAAAAATGGTAAGTCAATACTTGACTAATTCTACACTTAGAACTCTTGGTTGACGGATTTCAACTAAATCCATCTCCTAGTCCCAAGATAACGCTTATCTCGTTGAGTCCAATCCAATTTTGGCTTGTGATCGCATCACCCTTCTTACCCGAGGTAAAAAGGGACCCACGAGCGTGGTAGCCCTAATGAACACGGGGTTCATAGGTGTTACTAATTGGTAAGGCTAAATCTCAATTTTTTAAGTTATGTGAAAGGTCTTGTCAATTTTGTTATTAATTCCCTATAAGCGAACTAAGTCGGTGAATTGTGAATAACGTTGAATTGACAATAACGGTAAATAAAATGCATGTGGGACGATTTTGGCATGAGCGAAAATAAAGCTAGCAATCAAGCAAAAATAAAATCCTAGTATGGCCACCTAGCTAATCAAAATTAACTAGCTAGTTACAAATTTGGAAACCAACTCCTTGGTCCCTTGCCTCTTCACTTGGAACACCTTCCAAAATGGCACCGTCTTGAAGGAGTCACCGGTCTTCATAAAAAAATAATTACAAAATATAGAAATATACAAATTCCTATTATACATTTATTCTATAAAATAAAATTATTAAATTATACAAACCGGCGATACGAGATCGCAATAAATTTACAACCAAAGCGTTATTCCCTTACATTACGGGTAATAACGATAAAAATAACTAGGCCATACTAGGTACAAACTTTGCATAAATTATTAAATAAATGACATTCATTCATTCAAACATAAATAAAATAAATTGCTGCAAAATTCATGCCAAAATCGTCCTAAGTTCAATTCATGCTCATTGTAGCTCGATTTCTTCCGGGATTTATTGATTTTTAACCATTAAAAATCATCATCAACTTTTCAATCTCATTTAAATTCAAACTAATTAACTAAACTGATTTAGAACTCAAAATTATTCACTACTAATTTTTTTGGTCATTAATTAGATCGATTTGATTTCATTTGCTAAATATTACGGTTTAATCATAACAATTATGAAATAAAACCAAAATAAAATATAAACATCATAAAATTTGAAACCAAAAATTTTGTACATTCTGGAACAATTCCAGGAACTATAAAAAAAAAAAACATTTGCTCAAAAAATTTAAATTAATTTTATGAACAAATAGCTTTGTATTTAATGGTTTTATCAAATAAAAACATTAGATATAGTAAAACAGTGAAACAAATTATGAAATTTCACCAAGAGTAACAACATCAGAATGTAAAATGTACAAAAATTTTCAAGACCAGAAATGGACGTTTCAATTTTATGAACATTATAATCTCATATTGTCGACTTTTATCGTATAAAAATCAATGAACATGCAATACATAAGTAAAATTCACGAAATTTTACATACAATATGTAAGAAATGCATGTGAGATCATATTAAAATTTCATAGCCAGAATCAACATGCAACTATTTTTAGTTAACTTTTAACTCATAAAATGCATGTTAACTCGGTTTAAACGCCAAAAATCGAAATAAATAGGAAATTAATCCCTAAAATCACGAAATTTGACCACAAACATTTTGAGGTCAGTAGGTATACATGCACCAAAATATTTCGTCAGAATCGTATTTTAACTCAAAATATTTGATTTATTAGTTATCTTATAACTTTAATAAAAATGTCCAAAATGAACATGCATGCTACAAGCTAGCTCTGATACCAATTGAAAGTCCATAGACCTTAATTAGACTCCTCTAATTAGTTTCTAAATTACTTGTTAATTTAGTATTTCATGATCTATGTAACATGCATGCAAATATAAAGACATTTATATAAGAGAAGAAATTTCCTCACATTGATATGGAAAATATAAGGGCACAACAAGAACTCCTTCTTGTTGTTCTGGAGCTATAAATATGGATGAACACAAACTATCTCCAAAGTAGAAGATCTCCTCTAAGTTGCACCAAGATTAACCCAAATAATCTACCCTTATTATTAACTAGATAATAAGATAGATATAATACTACTAATATTATGACTATATTACTACACTAGTAATACTTAGTAAATATTAGTATTTGAGAGTTTTAGTGAGAAGAAGAGTTTTTAGAAAGAAGTATAACAATTGCACAAAATGAAGTGGTGAAAAATGAACACACAATTGCTCATTTTTAAGCCTTCTTGGCCGGACCATCTAGTCCATCAAGGCCTCTTATTTTGTTTTATTTTGATCACATGCATTAGAGTGGAGTGTTGTAGTATAAGTGATGATTGTATTATACTTGTTATGTCACTCTCAATTGCTAACCAAAGAGTATAAATATGAACAACAATCATCACTATTCTAACTACATACCAACCGGCCATTTTGGGCTAGTTGGATCCATTTTGATTTTTGATATTTGTCTCACAAATACTTATTGATCATATGGTTAATTATCTTGTATAATTAAGTGTTAATTTGATCATATAACAATTATATGACTCAATTAAATAAATAATATGTACTTAACATTTTAAGTAATATTTTACCATATATCAATATATAATGGGTCCCACAATGCTTAGTTAATTTATTTTACAACTCTTTGTAAATAT
This sequence comes from Heliosperma pusillum, assembly GCA_022085475.1. NCBI lineage: Eukaryota > Viridiplantae > Streptophyta > Magnoliopsida > Caryophyllales > Caryophyllaceae > Heliosperma > Heliosperma pusillum. The sequence goes on along the minus strand of JAIUZE010066654.1, from coordinate 981 downwards.
AATTAACTAATTACCTCTATCTCAAAACCTCACCTAATTTAGTAATTTAACGATTAATTACTAAGTTAAATCTTATTTAATCGTATTAAAATAAGATATAAATTTATTAGTCAATTATCGCATAATTGAAAAAATAAGCTTAATCGAATTTGAGTTCTTAACTCAATTTCTAACAATTAACTCTCGTACATATCGAATATATGTAATGTACTAATTAACTGTATCGTATAGAAATAATTAGTTACTATTTGGATTTCATCATTTAAGGTGACCGCAAAGGGATCAGTTGATCACCGCCAGTTCCAACGAATACATAACGGCAAACCTAGTCAGCAACCGTTATTGATTTACGTTAATCAACTGACTAATCCAATATATAGTCAATAAATATACCAATTAATTTCATAATAAAGATTTATTATTGTGGCGCAGTATGGCAGGGACCCATACTCCAACAATCTCCCACTTGTCTGACACAAGTGTGCGTCACCGATTCTCTTGTCTCTTTATCACATCTCCCACTCAACGCAAGGTGTCTTCCAGGTCGCACTTGCGATTGACAATATCTAGAGTGGTTTCTCGATAGGGAGAGTAACTGTCTGACCGGAAAATCTACCATAGATCTCTTTCCGAGCGTGGCCACGCATTTACAGTAACTACTCCTCGAGTGGCCTAAAGATGTTTTTACCCAACGTGGGTGGACAATTCCTGTTGATCCATCTACTCTGTATGATGCAGATCACCATGATCCAGAAGAAGTCCATCGGCCTCCTTTTACGGCACGACCTAGAACATCAACAAAAACCAATCGGAAACTGCACTATATCAGATAGACGGGCGCCAGTCAAAAGAACGACTTATAGGAATAAGATTAGAAGACCATGCCACGACAGGCAGCAAATAATTGATTTAAGGGTTCTACAAATGTCACTGTCGACAGAGTGTATTACAGTTCTGTCTAGTACCGACCAGTCATCTCCA
>JAIUZE010066653.1:0-52119 GCA_022085475.1 Heliosperma pusillum | reverse complement strand
CCGCGAGATTCCATGAGAGTCCCGTCTTAAGGCGAGTTTGACTTTTGTTGACTTTTTCCTTATAAATATCACACTACACTTAACCTATTTTCTCATTCACACAAACACAATCAAACTTACCTTCTTCCTTAAGAAACCATCAAACCTTGCCTCCATAATCTTTTCGATCTTATAATCATCGTATCTCATTCGTTTTCCGCTCAAATTCACGTAAGTTCGTCTTATTCTTCCCCTCTTAGCTTCCTCTATCCGTATTAGTAATAAAACTACCGTCTTTCTCGCTTTTTAAATTATCCGTCTTTCTCAAGGTGAATGATATTCATCTTTTATTATCTAATTGTATGTAGGTGGAGACTAGGAAGGTTTAGAAACCGTTTAAAGACGCGAAAAGGTAACGGTGAAGGGTTACTCGATATCATTTACGTGTTTTATGTGATTTCTAGGATAGAAACCGTATTTAGATTATCGTTAGTATGCTTAGGACTTGTGTTGTTGTTGATGGATGTTGTTAGTTGTTAATTGATATGAGAATTGATGATTTGTGGTGATAAATGAGGAGTTTGTTGTTGATAACATGTTGATTTTTGATCGTCCTTGAATCCCGTGAAGGACGCAGGCTGCGTTGGGGGACGCAGGCTGTGTCGAGATCTCCCCGTTAAAGAATTGTAAGCTTATAATGATGTACTATTATCCAATAACGTATTTCACTCAAGCGATTGATAATAATTGATGCACAACTCTTTTAAAAACAAACTCTAAAAATAATAAATATTTGCACAAAGGTTTGCTTTAAAACTATTTTGGAAAATCAACACAAGTAAAATAAATAGCCGTGAAAAGTATGTGTATTTCGTGTATTTTACAAATTGTATGTGAATGAGTATTTATAGTAGTAGAATCATAGAAGATCTAAAACCCTAGTATAATATTTAATAAAGATACTTATCTTATCATAAAATAATATTTGCTTATCTTTTAGAAATATCTTTATCTCAAAATATAATTTGGTTTATCTTATAGAAATATAATTATCCTAATATCTCAAAATATTGTTGTAAAGATATAGTAGAATCCTAGATTAGGTAAACCAAGGAAACAACCTAGATTGGCCAAAATCCTCTAGCTCACGAAACCCTAGGAGGCACGCAACCCTAGGTGGCACAAACTAGGTTTCACGAAACCCTAGGTGGCTCAAACACTAGGTGGGCTAATTAGGTTAAAAACAAATTGAGATAGAATATATTAGAAACCCTAGGTAGCATGACAACCCATAAGTTGTATTACTAACCAATAGAATCTCATAAATATATTCTCTATTAAAATAATTGATAAATATAAAAATATTCTTTCACTTTTGAAAACATTTCAAAACATTTTATTTCCAAAATCATGCATCAATATTTTATCATCCAAAGTCATAGACTAAAGCTATAAATTTTGAACATAAAATCTCTCGAATGGAATAGTTACCGAATGACGACCTATACTATCTAATCTTCACAAAGATCTTCAGTATACGGATCATCTCTTCATCTTGATCACAAAGACCCTTCATCTCGAGTCTTGTGTAGTATTATGTAGATCTTGTTTGAAGCGATTTTCTTTAAAGTTATGCCTGGTTAGCTATAACTTTCATGTTCACTTCCAAAGTTATTCCTGAAGTTGTTATAACTTTGTCTCACAAACTTTATCAAAGTTATGCCTAACTTTGATCTTTCTTCTCATAATTGTTGCTAGCTATAATACGACTAAAGCACACAATTACACGCATATGATATATCGAGTAAAACATATTATTAAATAAACACATGTCATTATCAAAACTATGAATTGGTCCAACAGATATAATAGATGCTCTTGATGCCCCTATTCCTCAAGATTGCATTGATTCTCGAGCCAAGCTCAACCCTGGTCAGCAAGAAGCTTTCGATACAATAAATTACACATGTCAGGGAATCAAAATCTGGTGCTTTTTTTATTGACGGCCCAGGTGGTACAGGTAAAACATTTCTTTACAACGCATTATATGCTGAGGTACGACTTATGGGCAAAATTGTGCTACCTACAACAACATCCGGAATAGCTGCATCAAACATGCCCTCTGGGAGAACTACACATTCAAGGTTCAAGATTCCTATAAATGAGGATGGATCTTTATCTTGCGACGTCCCTAAACAAGGAAGCTTAGCTGCTTTAATTAGAGAATGTAGTCTGATTATTTGGGATGAAGCTTCAATGGCAAAGAAAAGCAACGTTGAGACACTAGATATTCTGTTACGAGACCTATGCAAGCCTAATATTCCGTTTGGAGGTAAACTTATTGTTTTTGGCGGAGATTTTCGACAAGTATTTCCAGTTATTCCACATAAATCACAAAGAGAGGCAGTTGAAAAGCTTAGTCAATTCTGTTCTGTGGCCTATGTTACCAGATTCAGATTAGTTGAAAACGTGAGGGCCCGGGAAGATCCTGCATATTCATCTTTCTTATTGGCACTAGGGAATGGAGAGCTACAAACTGCTGAGAATCAGTATGTTGAACTACCAAGAGAAATTTTTAGAGAAAATGGGCGTAATGGACCAGATCCTATAACTGAAATTACATCAGTTGCTTTTCCAGAGATCAACTTAACAGGCTTCAATTCAGACATATTCACAACAAGGGCTACTCTAACACCAATGAATGATGATGTCGATGCAATAAACAGTGTTCTGATCAGGAAATTCCCAGGCAATGCAGTGAGTTACAAAAGTTTTGATACAATGCTTGATGATAAGTGCAATATCTACCCAACGAAATTCATCAACAACCTTTGTCCCGGTGGGATGAGTCCACATGAACTTATCGTCAAAGAAAACTGCCCCGTCATTCTTCTTCGCAACATACTCCCATCGTTTGGACTTTGCAATGGTACGCGACTGATTTGTAAAAGGTTTTTCCCTAACTTGATTGAATGTATGATAACTACTGGTCATAATAAGGGAGAACGAGTCTTTATTCCACGTATTAAGCTGAGATCACCAGTTTCTACAAACTATCCGTTCCAGTTCCAAAGAAAACAATTTCCCTTAAAACTGAGTTTTGCGATGACAATTAATAAATCTCAAGGCCAAACTCTCAGTCAAGTGGCTATATACCTCCCTAAACCATGCTTCTCTCATGGTCAGCTTTATGTGGCATTGTCTCGTGCAAGGACAGCCAAGCAAGTAACCGTTATCTCAGGTGAACCACCAGAGTTTCTTCAAAACAACTATGTAAAGAATGTAGTATCCTATGACGTATTAAGACTCGCAAACATAATCACATAGGAACTCATGCCTCTACAAAATATGTAAGCATCACACACACACACACCAAAAAACATATTTTCCCTAATGTTTTGCCCAGTTCTTTATTATTCAGACAATTAATAGAACGTAGTATAACATTCTGTTTGTTCTTATTTTGACAGATGATAGCTTTATATTATTTAAGAAAACACTATGTAGATTTCAATATATCCAAGCATATGTAAGTAATCAATACCTTGTCTACTATGAATATTTCAATATATAATTTGAACACTTTGAAACAGCACAATTAAAATTTATTCATTACTACAAACTTTGCAGATGTTGTACTTCCAGCAGCATTACTCAGGTGTACAACAACATATAAAACAGGTTTGATTGCTTACATTCATAGATAGGCTGTTTATTACACTTGAACACTTATTTAGTGACTGAATCCCCGTTATTTTTTTAGGTGTTTTGAAACACTTATTGTTTGAGATGTCACGTATTAGTCTTAGTTACTAAATCTCTAAATTGCAGCTATCGTCTGAGGATGAAGATGGATCAATTTCTCTTCGAAATTGCTCCCTTCGCCTTGCATCGATTATTGCCTCTACATGATCAGTGTAAAATTCAAGCATTCTGATCTCATCACTTTCTCCTTCAGGCCGGATGACAATACGACCTCCTTCACGACACAAGTCAAGCACCAGAATCCAATTTAGAACTGTCTGAAGCCTTTCAAACAACACAATAACTTCATTTTTAAGGTCACTTAATTCTTCATATTTCATTTTAACAGCGTCTACAAAGAATCGTGCAACCAAGTTATTAAAACATATATGAATATTGTAAAACCGGTTTAAAAATAAAACAACACTAACAAACTGTGGTTTACCGTCAGAAACGAGAGTCGTTGTTATTGGCGGCGAGATTTGGCTGCTGTCTCCAACTACAAGGAGCCTCAGCCTTCCCAATGTTGGATTGTCATTGTGAAATAAGTTCCATATTGCAGGGGGTACCATAATCATACACAAACGCCTAAATAATTTAGGCGATTCTCGCACTATAGTGTCAATGTTTGACTAAATGTTTCTAACTCTGGATGCATTTCTTGCCATTCTTAAAGACAAAATATAAATTGCAGTAGAGTGTGTATGATAGACTGTGGTATAGAATGAGTGAATAGGTGATAGATTACTTATAATGATGTCGAAATATATAATAAAATTTGAAATGCATGGAATTGACATGTGTAGTTCTGTATACAAAACATCTGGGACTACTAATTCTTCTACTGGTATATAGTTATTTTGGAGTTGTGCCATGTGCAATTATGCAAATCAAGCATGTGGTGCTACTGATTTTACGTTGGTTATATAGCTTTGGCTGCATTTAAGTTTTGTTTGACATAGTTTTCGAAAATGCAAAAGTATTTGGCAACTTATGTCATGTGATTACATTCTAAACTTTTCTATTTCGACTCTGTAGTGTTAAAATTATAGTCGAATTTACATTTAAGTTTTTATCTCCTTTTGCTTAAAATTTAGCCGACTTACAATACTCTAATCTTATTTGTCATTTCCCTTCTTTTAACAGGTACTAAGTTTATAAAGTCTCGAAAAAGCCAATGTGTTTACGTTCTCTTTATTTTTGCCATCCATATCCACACATATGTACGCAATTAGTAACTCCTTTACATTATATATATTCTTAGATTATGCCAAGACCACATAAAAACAATCTGCTCAAGAGTGTTTTTTACATGCAGATTTTGCAAATGCTATATTTTTACCCTTCTACTTACAAATATTTGCTCCATGATAACACTGAGTATTCACGGCCCCGTGCTTCCTACCTAATGTAAGTTCTCTGTGACCCTTTCGCTTTGTCTATTCAATCTTATTATGTCCTTACTATACCCAAGGTCATTTGTAAACACAAAGTAATGAAAACAATTTGAACTTATTTTCAAATCTGTTTTCCAAACAGGTTTTGTTGATCGATCGATGCCTAAAATGTAACAGATAAACAATAGACCAGTGAAGCAGCAGTATATTAAACTCATATTTTCCTTTTTTGATGCAAAAAAAAAAAAAATCTATTTTGAACCTGATTACCTTTTAGCTTGCAAAACGTGTAAACTGTAACTAACTTCTAAGCAATCAATCCATATTCTAATGCGTTATGCACATTTAGAAAGGCCTTCTCTTTAAGATTTTGTTCTACTTATCTCACTTACTAACTTGAACGGAATATAGTCCATATAGACAGTGCACATAAACTATTTTCATTAGTTATCATAACATCGCGTATCACTAAATAAAATTAAAAACGTATTTAAGACGGCCTTATTAATTCACTAAACAAATGTCTAACAAAATATTTTAACTCAATAGTGACAAATTGTACTCGAATTAACATTTACACTTCTATCTCCTTCTAATTTAAATCCAAAACATGCCAGATTCACCAAAAAATGTCGCAGATAACAACATCACCAAATTGAACAAATATAGTCCATATAGACAGTGCACATTAGCAATCTCTGACGCATATTTATAATCATGTCACCATGCATTTTTCAGAACATATACTAAATTACGACGACTAAGTTTTAAAATTTTGAAAAAATCACTTATTAAAAAAATAACTTAGCTGTGATTCATTTGTAATTCGCATTACTGTCATGTAAATACCACTTCAAATTACGTTTATCTAACTGAATTGGCTAACTGCGCACTTAATAGCCATCAACATTATATATTGTTGGCTTTGTAAGGGCTATAGAGCATCAGTCTGATCTAAAGTTCAAACAAACAAACAATATTGTTTTAAAGTAGTCTAATTTGGTTAGTTCACACTGCTCCCCGCAACAAGAAGGTATACTTATATAGGTAGGCCGTCTTACAAAATACAAAAACCATAACAAAGGGCTGTTCAAATTACGGTATATCACTTGATAGTGAGATTTAAAATCTGAGTTGCACATATCTTTATTTCTAAACACCGCGAAATTAAACGGTCTACTAGGCTCTATTTATAGAGTTTGGTTACGTAATAAATATCCCGTTTCTTTTTCTACGTTTCCGTTGCATTAACCCCTTTATGAATCTGTACTTGATTTTGTAATACACTTGTGCTTTTCTACAAATTTTTAACAACTTAGACTCAATTGCCCACAGACACTAGAGTTACAAAGGCTGTAATACACAAGGGCACTTATGATACCAACTCGGACACTATGGCTCCTATAATCTCACAAGGTAACGTAAAGGTATATTTCACAGTCTTAATTAAAATACTGTTTTTAAAATTACTTGATTAAAACCTCTCCTTGTATACTCCTGCATTAACAGTCATGCTAATTTTAACCTTACATATAACAGTGTAGAAACATAACCCTCCAGCTTTAATCTCTATTTTTCTGCAAGGATAAGGACCCATCACTGTAACTGCATTTCACTCAGTTTTGTTGTTTTATACTAAACACCAAACAATATACACCATGTGAATATATAGTGATATGCAGAAACGCAATCAAACAACTGTCAACCACAACTCCACATGCAACACCACACACGTATCTATATCTACTTCCTTCTATAAGAAAGAACACATTACATAAAGCAAAAAAAAAATACACAACCCAAATACACTTAAGGTAACAAATACATAACTAAAAAAACATACATTTTACACCAAACAAATTTGCATTTATGTCTAATTTGTTTGCAAAGCCATATAGTTGTATTATGGTCAACATACCTGGCCATGTTGAGGGTGGTTATTATGTTGCTAAGAGCTATAAGAGAGTCAGGGATAGCCTTATTCAAAAGGGATATTTAGTTAAAAAAATATGGCCTGTGTGGCATGGCAAAAACTTCACTGGAATGGTTGTTTTTGAGTTTGGCATGACCAATGCTCATCTTGCCTCCGCATTCAAACTTGCAAAAAAGTTTGAACAAGAAGGGCATGGACACACCGCGTGGGCTCAAAACCAGAACCATCAGCATGGCCCCTATTTATGGATAGCCACACCACATGATACGCATTGTTTTCCTAAAGGCGTATACTTTGTACACATGTCCGCTGAAGAGCAGCAGTCTGGTCAGGCTCTCACAAATGCTGACCCGATCAATGTTTACGCTGCAGTTGTTGTGGCTATCCACGAAATTTACCCAGCCCCATTTTAGCCTTGATATCACAACTTCAAGCTTTATATGTGTTCTTAAATTTAAAACTATGACTGTATCTGTAACACCCCCAATATCCTCTTAGTTTAAAAATTTCAATTTCATTTAAAATAGGATAATGGGTGTGCCACAATGTAATCAAATGTGGTAATAGAACCATGATTTAAAGCAAAAAGGATAAAAGTCCATATGAATAAAAACCAAGGTGATAAAATCCGATTACAACATTCCAAATTTAGCGGAAGCAAATCAAAGTTATAAGTCTCAAAAACCATCAAAAGTTTTTAAAGTTAAAACTTCAAATATTCCATGATAGCGCGCTCTCCCCAAGAGTTCTCGACTCTACTTTCCACAAGTACCTGTCATACGATCTGCTCACACAGTTTGTGGTCATCGCAGGTCCAATCAAGGACAAGACAAAAGAAGGGTCAACAATAATGTTGAGTAAGGTAAACAATCCGAAAAGAAGAATTGGTAAGTTGTAGAATACTAACTTGAATTACATTTTCAAAACAATGTATGAGATATAAGAATTTTCAATAACAACATGTGGTATTTCATATAATCAAGAAGACAACATGAGTGTTTCCAAACTTTTCGAATCACATTTCTTCCAATACCTTTTCCATTTGAAAGAAAACATTTCTTTCCATAAGTTTCCAACATTTCAAAACCACATTTCTTCCAATACATTTTCATTTGAAAGAAAACATTTCTTTCGATAAATTTTGATCATCGGTATACTTGGATAGAGGTTGTAGGGAGAGGGTCCCCTCGCCCTAGTCCGGATAAGACGAGGTTCCCCAAACCATGTACTAAACTGTCCAAACATTTCGAGTGTGCACACCCCTCCAAGGGCCAACCCCAAGGAGGAAGATAAGAGGACGGGGTCTCGATCAACTAACCCCCACCAAAAGCTCTGTATAGGAGGTCCCTTATTTGGGACAACCTATCCCTCTACCAAAACCGTTTCAGAACCAATATCAAAACCTTTCTAAACAATTAAATCCATTTCCTTGAAATTAAACATTTCCATAACGTGTACAAAAGTTCAAACGGTTTTGTTTTTCAAAACTCTTAAAAATCATAAGTCCTTCATTTCATTTCAAACACGATTCCATAATCAAAAGATTGGGCAACATCAATCATCTTCAATATTCATTTCATCTCAATAATTCCAACTAATAACAACAATCATTACAAGCATATTAAATATTACAACATTCGGGACAATACTGAATAGTTTAAGAATAGTGTACGGATTACTGTTTTCCCTTACCTCACAAGGTTGCTTAGGGAGCGGTTACAACGCCTTTTCTACAAATTCCGAGTCTACAATATGTATAAAATATCGATTACTAATGCATCCAAGTCGGTTATTAACTTTCTTGTTTTACATTACTTGAATTATACGGTTTCAATTATGTTAAGTTCCGTTTAACTAACTCATCCCACTCTATAGTCTATAAATATGATTTAGTATAAGACCAGAATGTATATGAATGATTTATTAATTCATTATTGTTTAGTTTAGTTAATAAGCATACATGCAATGAGATTAAGCAAGTTATATTAACCTAACTACCCTTCACGATTTTTCAGTCGGAAACAGAAACTTTAAATTATCGTATCTCTCTCGTTATTAATCACTTTGATAAGTGGTCGGTGGGGTTGGATTCCTTGAGATGTCCTATAACTTTAATATTCCGAGGGTCAAAGCCTAAAAAGATATCTAAGTTGTACTAATTTACAGTTTAACAAAATCTGTCCAAAACCGAGTCTTAATATGTTATTAGGTGGGAAATGTTTTTAACAAATTGTAACGCCAAGATTCAAAAGTCTAAAGTGCTATAATTTCCTATTAGTTTAACATAATAAAAGGTGGGATGTTAAAAATGTTAGTAAGTATAATTTCAAAAGCCTTTTATGAAGATGACAAGTTTTCACTAGTAAAACTATTACACTCATTAATCTCGTTTTTTCCAGATTATAGAACAAACTTCTAAAAATCATAATAAATTGAAACCATCATATTTTAAAGCGTGGTCAGTTTGTGTAGATCCCTTTATGAGTCTAATAACTTTAAGTCCTCGTAGGTTGAAGTCTAAAACTGAGTTTAAGATATCTAAAATCATATTTTTCCAGAATGTGTCAGATTTCAAAACAACAAAAGTAACAATGCATAAATCCGTCGTAACAGAATGAAATGAGTTGATTCTAGAGCCTAACATGCTCTATATTCATTAAAGTTTATTGTGGTAAATAGTATTTATTTTATTAATCCTTTAAGTTACATTTTAAGACTCAAACATTGGGACATGCAGATTCGGTTTGTCCAGAATCACGTTTTAGTGTATGATTTTTCATTTACAAACGACACATTATAATCTGAAAAAATTTTGTATACAAATTATAGACATACAGAGTACTACATATATGTTTTTCACACTAAAATAACAAGTTTAAGTCCGATTTATCTTCTGTTCATAATCAACCTCCGGATTTGACACTTTGATGATTGTTACGTGCTTGGGTTCATGCATGCATGAATGGAGACTCTTATAGTTCGTTTTAGGATTTGTTTTAATCATGATTAAGTGGTGAATGAGAATAAAATCAGAAAAGTGTAGTGTTTTAGTCCTTACAAGGTGAAGAACTTGGTGTTTAGGCAAGATCCTCCTCCTAGCTTTCTTCTTCTTCTTCTCCTTCTCTTGGTTTCTTCCTGGCTCTCCCTCTCTCTATATTTTTGTTGTTGTTGTTTTGTTTTGAATGAAAATCTGATGGGATTGAGTTGTGAGTAAATAGGAGTGGTTATGAGAAGAATAAAAAAAGAAGGGTGTTGGGAAGAGGGGGAGTAGGGGTGGCACACATATGGGGAAGAGGGGTGTCATTTTTTTTTCATTGGACTAATTACTCTAGGCATGCCATAGGATCTTAGGGATCATCATGGCTGCTAGGATTTTGTTGTAGGCCGTGTTCAGTCGTGTTTGCGCGCGACGAAGAACGATGCGCGAGACGGTGTTTTATGCAACTTCAAAATGCAATATGATTTTACCAATTACCGACACAAGAATTATATATGTTCTTTTCTCATTTTATCATGGGTGAATTTGAATGCATTTTATTATTAATTATCTTTAATGTTTGACGATGATATTTATTATTAAATTAAGCGACTAGCGGTAATTGTATTGTTACCAAATTTTTCATTTTATCTCTTATTGATACTTTATTATTATTATTTTTAAATTTTCTTTTTATTTTATTGACGGATTTTATGGGTATTACAATATCAACTGTCATTTAATTTAATAAGTTAACGTTATCAGTATGTGTCTTAACATGCGGTCTGGCAAAATAAGGCAAAGTCCAACAAGGCATTATTGGTTTTGCAATGCCAAAAACCAAATTTGTTTGGTCTTAGCTGATCCAAAATGGATAGACCTTTTGGCTAAACTTACATTATTGATGTTCTCGTCTATGTGATGACATGACCACGTAACTTAGACTATCAATATTATCAGTGTATGTAGCATTCTATCTACTGTTGTTAACATATATGCAGGGTTACTTCTCGACCGACAGTCAAGTGACAATTTATATCGACACAATATCACTGTATAAATTACACATAAATCATAAAAAACCGCATGCGTGATTCATTTTGTGACTCCAAACAAACAGCATCAGTAACTGATGAAAGGTAGAAAGAGCAGCTTACCGCTTCATCTCGAAACCCACCCAAAAAATAGTACAACCCAACTAATGAGACTACTAAAAAATTAAACTATAAAGCCTACAAAAAATTTTAAGTGAATAAATGACACATGTCAGCCTTAAATGACATTTGTCAAATTAAATTGCATTATACACTATATCATACTGTTGCTATTGAATACCAAAACCAGCACAACAACCTCTTCTACCTCTATATATATATATGTATGATGTATAATGGTAATGACTACACATAATAAAAAAAAAAAAAAACTTTTACACAGGAACCAAAAAACCACTAAGGCTAAAAAAAAAGGTGTGTTGCTCAACTTAGTTACTCCTTCTCTACATCTAAATAATACTATTACAAATCTACAATACAACGGATAGTCCATGCATTTTAAAATATGAAACATTTCTTTCATTTTAAACTAATTGCATGCCACAATTATCATACTTCAACTCAAATCTGCTTCTGTTGATTAATTAATCATCCTTCTCATTACATTAAAGGAAACATAAGTCCACGCATGTGAACATTAAGATATACTAAAAAAGACTGAAAACGAAAACCCATTACTATTAAAAGTACTCTTAATCTAATTTGTGTCTTCAGTTGCGTCCATGCAAGAGTTTTATTGGTTTATTAGTCTGTTAAACTAGATTGATTGCATGCAATAATACAACACTCAAACAAGTACAACTTATTATCTCATTTTCAAATTTACAATTATTTATTTGTTCTTATTATGTGATGATATATTTTTTCAAACCAAGTGTTAGAAAATAATTGCATGCACTATTTACATTTAATTACTCTGGCCATTTTCTGAATATATGTAAGTAGTATTTCAGTTGCATGCACTATTTCAACTTTTAAAAAAAATATGGACATTTAATTACTCTTCCCATTTTCTGAATATATGTAAGTAATTTTTAAGTGAAATAGGAAGAATGACAAGATATGGAGGAAGTAGTAAATATTAATACTATAACTTTAACATTAATAAACTGCATTTACTATAAATTGATTACATCCTAAATTTAGATTGACAACGTACAATAAACACATTCATGCAGATCTCACAACTCAAACAATGAAAGACAATCGCATGTATCTGAGTAACCTTACAACATCGACTAAGAAATACAGCGTCAAAGTCAAAGTCATTGAAAAAGCACGCCCAAAGTGCTCACCAAAGAATGGGATCCTATACCAAAATTTGGTCCTCGAAGATAACAAGGTAATAAGAATACTACCTTATTATATTAATATGAATAAACATTATAGAAGTTACACAAACACTTTTAAAAAAAATAACCAAATATTCATCTTAAGGGTATCAAAATGCGTGGGATAGTGTTTGGAGGCCAAATTGAACTATACAAGGACGCTTTAGAGTACATCGGTGTCTACAAAATATCCAACGCACCAATCAAAACTTGCCAAGAAGAGTGGATAACAAGTCCAGCTGATCTGATGCATCAAATGAGTTTCAACCGCCTTACAGGCATTCAACCAATGCACAGCGGCACAGGACCAATTCCGCCACAATATCAGAATATATCACAAATACCAAGAATATCTAACACAACCGACAGATATGGTAAAACACCAACTTCTCTACCAAATATATATTTCAAATAACATAATACACCTATACATAGACAACTGAACTAAAATATGTGTATGCAGATGTTGTCGGAATTGTACTCTTTATAGAAGAAGAACCACACAACATTACCACACAACAAGGCAAAGATTACACTGTTCGAGAACTTGCTATAGTAGACCACAGGTAATCACTACTTACCACAAAAAAAAACAGAAATAGTTTGTCTACCTATAAGTTCAATGACAAAATAACAATTTATGTTTTCAACTCCGCAGCACCGAACAACCACTAATTGTCTCTGCATGGAATGACTTAGCCCATACTGAATGTGATATATTGTTATCGAAATCAAACACGTTACAGATAGTCGGCTTCACAGCACTGAAGATCTCTAACCACAAAGGTAATATTCTGCTGCAGAATGTACTGAAAAAATTCATATGCAAATGATACTAAAATAATTAACATATTATTTTCACAGGCTTCTCTTTGACAACAACAATGTCAACAACACTTATCCACTCACTCACTGGAGATAAAGCACTCGCTCTTGAGGACTAGTAATCCATCCAACTAAACCTATTGCTGCCACTGCATTACTAACTCTGTATTACATCCAGGTTGTTGTTTAAAATCAAAATTTAACTTCTTTTATCTATATCATAATACCATTCTCACTACTTCAGGCGCAACAGAAACAAACACAAACTCACAGAAATGCAGGAACGAATTCTGAATGTGCAACGCTCATTCCCAAACAAACACAAATCAACAATTGCAACACTTCGAATGAAAAAGGTATTTGCTTTACATCATGTGCTACTTTTAACTTTACATATACAAATAGAGCACCACATTCCTTAACAATTACCTACCTTATCTTACACAGGCCTACAACACAGTTCCAGACGAATAATATATCCTTAACGTCACCCGGCCCGAACCAAGCTTAGATAAAATTAATGCATATTTGGGTTGCTCAAAATGCGGGAAAGGCACAGATACACCGGCAGGAATACCTTATAGTTGCACAAACTGTTCAACAGACGGGGTAATTTCATCACCCAGGTAATTAAACGCTTTCTTAGAAGTACAACTTTAACTCTTACAACAGTTAAACTATAACTCAAATCATCAAAAACAGGGTGACTTTCAACTGTCAAGTTACTGACAGCACAGGAATTCTACCAATCACAGCTTTCACAACCAATGCAGAAAAAATACTACGTATGCAAGCACCAGACATCTTCAGAATGAAACACACTGTATGTTTTAGCAACACTTTATAATTTCCCCACCACTTAAAATAAAGATAATTAGTACTAATATATTGTTGCTGACTCGAAAAAATGCAGGAAGATAATGCATCATTCGAACCCATAAAAAAAATGCTGCAAACAACCCCAATAACAATCGTAGTAGGACCAACTACGACACTTGCCATTAACAACGCCTTACAATGGGGATTGAAGAATGTAGAAAACAACTGCCTACCAAATACAGCAGCAACAACTACTCCAACTTACTCCAAACCAGACAAAAACAACAAAGAAAATGAAACAACAGAACTAACGAAACAAGGCAACACAAACACGGAAGACACCACCAACAAACAGCAAGCCAATATCGGCAACATAGAACTAATAACAACAACAACTCAACTTCCAAATGACTCAAACACTCCATCAACTACTGCCAAAATCAACACGGACAATCTGCTTCAGGTCAAGATTGAAGGCATGAAGAAGACAAACCCAAATGTCACTGCACTAAACTACTAAACAGCACCATGAAAGCAGCAAGGTACCTACAAAATATAAAATGTATATAGTAGAAATATATAAACTTTTGAGAACACCAAAGCCTCCTCTGGCTAAACAAAGTGTTCTGTTCGAAAGCACTACAAAAATGCTTTGGCTCCAATATCTGTGTAAATCCTATGTACCATGGTCTATGAACCATACCATTTCTGAAGCAAACAACAACACAACTGCTGCTACAATGTAAACCTTTTGCTATGGTAACCTTATAATGTACAACTTTTGCTTTCATGTATATTCTTTTATTTTGCTTAATATCTACTTATACAATACTCACCCTCCACAACATTAAGGCACAAAATTAACCAAAATAACCAAAGAATATATAAAAATTGGGGCACCGCGCCTGAAAGGGCGCGGTGCAACAACTAGTATTAATAAAAATGGGAAAAAGATAAGGCGAGTTATTTTTGCCACCGACAAGGATTCGCAGAGAAGAAGTTTGTTGAACCTACTAAGGAGCAACGAAACCGATCATCTGCAAGGTGTGAATGTATGGATGTGATGAGGATTACTCTTAAACAAAACAATGACATTTTTTTGGAGGAGTGGCATGTTACCTAGTTTATATCACAACATAACCATAAACTATTGTCTCCTCTACATGTACAATTTCTCCCTACATATCGTACCATTTCTAAAGAAGATGAGCATAAACTTTTATTGTACAAAGGCGCTGGACTTTTAGTGGGTATCATCAAAAAAATTGTGAAACATGGCGATCTTCCATTTTTGCGTAAAGATGTCTACAATTTATTTAGCAGGATTCAACGAGAAAATGTGAAAATAATGCTATGGAACTCCTAGAATATTGTAAACGGGAAAAAAAATTGAGAATCCTAGTTTTCAGTTTGACTATACTGTTGATGCTTAAAATAGACTTGAAAATATATGTTGGTCTCCTTCTCATTGTTTTGATTTGTATCAAGAGTATAGATATTCGGTCGGGTTTGATACCACTTACAGGGTAAATGCTTGCGACATGTCTTTCAACATGTGATGATGTAAATCCGTTTTTTTGTAAAAAAAAAAAGTAGTCTGAGTTTTTTTGCTAGAGAGACATGTTTAGAACATGAATTATTAATATTTTTGCATTGTAATTTATGAGGGATTGTCGCACACCCCTCGACCAAACAAAATTTATAAAACTCGATACCAAACTAATGAATGTAGTAGGGTAAGGAGATCGATCCACATAGACGGTTAGGATTGGTTTATCGGTTCCGGTTTGGTTTAGTCTAGCCGATCAAATTGAGAAGTTTGAATATCTAAAAGTAACTAAAGCGGGAAATCAAATAAACAAGCGATAAGAATAAAGATAAGACGACTAACTAAGGGAGTTAGGGGGAGCTAGGGAGTCGGGTTCAATCGCTAGCTCCTAGGACGACAAATGCTATCAAACTCATAAAAGGTGACGAGAAAGAGAGTGAGACAGTCTTTCGACTCGAACTAACTCAACCAACCCTTAACTTAATTTCCTAAGTCAAGAAGGTCATCTAAAGAAAAGCGTTGACCTCGAAATGTCACCCAAACCGAATATTTGACCAAACCCTTAAAAGATTAATCCAGGTCTCTACAAAAATGTTAAAAGTGAAAGCATAATCGTTCAATAGTGGAGCTAACTCAATAATCCTAATCCCCTTCCCCTTAACAAAAGACTACTCACTAATAATCATGAAAATTAAACTAAATAAATTTCCCACTTATAACAATGTAATAATAAACATGAATAAAGTAAGAAAGATCATAACATTGACTAATTAACCATTAAACTAATAAAAGATGAGAACTTAATAATAAATAACATAAATAAAAATGGGAAAAGAGAAATTCATACCAACTTGGAGTAAATCTAGAGATAGCTTACATAAAGATTAAATCTTGGACCCAATTAACTAGCTAAAGTAATATCTAAATTAATCTAAAGGAGAAAAAATACGAGAGGAAACTAAAAGAGGAACCCATAATATTTCTGAAATTCTAGTCTAAACTAATAAATTTTAAAGTGAGAACTCCCCTAAAAAGGGAGGATAAGTATCCTTGTTGGACCTATTTTATAGTTTTGATAATGACATGTGTTTACTTGATAATATGCTTTATTTGATATATCATATGCAGGTAATTGTGTGCTTTAGTCGTATCATAGCTAACAACAATTACAAGAAAGAAGATCAAAGTTATAGGAGCTTAAGGCATAACTTTGACGAGTTCTAAGAGACAAAGTTATAGGAGCTTGAGGTATAACTTCAGAAGTTCATATGCAAAGTTATAGCTACCTTGGGTATAACTTTAAAGAAACAATTCAAGCAAGATCTACCTCAAATAACACAAGACTCAAGATGAAGGGTCTTTGTGATCAAGATGAAGAAATGATCCGTATACTGAAGATCTTTGTGAAGATTAGATAGTATAGGTTGTCATTCAGTAACTATTTCATTAGAGTGATTTTAAGTTTGTAAAGTTATGAGTCACTTATAACTTTACATACTAAAGTTCAAAGTTATAAAAATTATAACTTTAACCTATAACTTTGGATGATAAAAGTTGATGCATGATTTTGGATAGAAATCTTTGAAATGTTTTCAAAAGTGAAAGAGTATTTTTATATATTTATCAAAAGTTTTAATAGATGATGTATCTATGAAATTCTATTGGTTAGTAATACAACTTATGAGTTGTCATGCTACCTACGGTTTCTAATATATTCTATCTAAATTTTTTGTTAACCTAATAAGCCCACCTAGTGGTTGTGCCACCTAGGGTTTCGTGAAACCCAAGGATTGTGCCTCCTAGGGTTGCGTGCTCCTAGGTGATAAGACGATATTTATTCATATTTCTACCCCTTATTTATATATTTTTACGGTCACCTTTCGCATTATTTGAGTTAATTGCTATATGTTTGACAGTTTCGTGATTTAATTACTTGTTTATTATTTTTTGAGTTAATCGGACTAACTTTTCTATTTTTGGATTAATTGGTGATGGGCCAATACATTTGAAGGTCGTTCGAATTACCGAGACAATAACAGATTTGGCCTTGTGCAATTAAGTGGACCAAGAGCAAATATAAGCACAACATTGAGAGGTGTACGTGGGCCAAACAAATGAGTCCAATATCAAAGAACCAGTGAAACAAATAAGGAACAGAAGAAGATCAAAAGGGGAAAGTGAACAAATATGAAAAATGCAGAGCCCTTCGTACGAGGAGATGCTCAGCCTTACAACTCTACTCCGATGCAAACTCTATCCCCTTTTTATATTTTATTTACAAAATCTATCCCGTATATCCGAATACCATTATAAATACCCGAGTCCTCCGTTAGAAGAGCAAGCAAGTATATACCAAATACCCAAATTATTAGTGAGCGATTTGAGCGGCGATCGGAGGTAGGAGCAGTCCGTCGATTGAAGCGGCTTCATTCGAGGGAAGAAGGAAAACCCACTTGAGGAGGTGTTGCAAACAAATCCGAGGAGGCGTTTCCTGGCCTTAATTATTAAGTCTTCCACTCCTTTTAGCTTATTAATTTCAGTTTACTAGTATTTACTTTATCTTGGATGCTCTAATCTTTCAGTTATTGTAAAAGTTAATTCCGTCTTATCAATAGAGTTAATCGTATTCATATTATACTCGTTCATATTCTTCTCAATACACGTTGTTGGCTGCAAATAATTGTTTAAATTGCTAGTAGTTTGAATTGATAGCTAGTCGTATTGTTTGGCGCGGCGTTAAACCGTACAACCGAGTAGCAACTAATTTAATTTAGTACTGCAATGATGTCACTCGATTAAGTTAGGAGTATAATTTGGTCTGACTAATTAATTGGTTAGGGTTAATGAGGTCTTTCTAGTTCTTAATGCGGTTAGTCAATTTGCGGGAACTTGTCACTTTCGTGTAATTGGTTAGCTAGTATTGGTAGTCAAGCGACTCGCTACTGGTTGAAACTAAGGATTGATAGAGAGAATTTAGCGGCTAAATTCTCTACAGTTAGCCTATTGTTAATTTAATAATTGTTAGAGGAATCGACTAATAAACTGAGTTATTAACTGAACCCGAGAAAGATGTGCTTAATTGTCATGCTTGTTTCACTATTCTTTATACTAGTTACTCGAAATATCAAAACAAAACCCCCCTTTACCGTACATATTTGTGAATATTGTTAATAGCCGTAAATAAATAGTATATATGTAAGTTAGTTGATAAAGTACATAATAGTTAATTAGTTTTTCCAATCTCTCCGTGGGTTCGACCCTACTTATCCTTTACTATGTTTATATTTTTGAGGCTAAGTTAGGTAAATAAATTGTTAATTTGTATGCGCAAATGACACGTATCACTAGGGTTTCGTGGTAGTAAGGAATTTCGGCCTTTATAGGTTTGTTTCCTTCTTTACCTTAACCTAGGATTCTAATAATATATTTACAACAATATTTTGAGATATTAAAGATAAATATATTTCTAAAAGATAAAGCAAATAATATTTTGAGATATTAAAGATAGATATCTCTCTTAAATATAAAGCTAGGATTTTAGATTTTATATCTCCTATGCTTCTACTATAAATACTCCTTCCATCTCAATCATTCAACAACGACTTTTATACAATTGAGAGAACTTTATAAATTGATTTTAAAGCAAACTTTGAGCAAAATATTTATTATTTTTAGTGTTTATTTTTATGAAAAAGTCGTGCATCTTCTTTGTCAATCGCTCACATGAAATACGTTATTGGATAATAGTACATCACATAATCTTACTTATTCTTTGACGAGAATCCTTGTGAGTTATATTGTTCTTTCTTATTAACGTAAGATAGTATCGAGTATTTAGCGATACTCACCTTGAGTTATAATCATAGTTGATTATACGAGTTGATAATTTTTGTAATCCGGAGAAAGGTACTAAAGATTATTAATCAAGAATAGCGAACGTAGGTTTCGACTTGTGAAATTGAAGCACTTCAAAAATCACGTGTGCCTCTCTTTACTTTTCGTTATTTCGTTACTAGTACTTACTTTGATTAATTAATTAGTTGTTTTAATCTATAAGATAAAATAATTAATTATATATGATACAAATCGAAAAAGTGAGGCTAGTTTTTAATAATCAATTCACCCCCTCTTTCGTATTCGATCAATAGACTCTACAATTCTATTTATACTGAGCCCAACTCAACAAAATTGGTACAAAATGAATTAGTTTGCAAAATGGGCCCCAACAACCAAGTGAATTACAAAAGAAAGACAGACCAAGAAATGAATTTCACCTGATTAAAGAATCATCAACGGGTGATATTTCACCCCTCGACTTCTTATTTCACCCGATGGAATCAATGGTTTCACCCGGTGGAACTCACAAGTTAATCGCTTCACCTTTCGCCCGAATTCTTGTAACCAGGTGAAGATCGGCTACTCGTGGTGCAATGATAAGGTGGCGGAACCGATACCGACACGCGGTGGTTGAATTCGTGATGTATTGGGCTCGAAATAGGCGGTCAAAGTAGAAGCAGTACGACGATCACACCTGGATTGCTTTTAGCCGAGAAGATGATGTGGATTAACTCCGGTATTGACTCTGAATTTCATTGTGGTGATGCTGCTGCGAATTGGAGTCAAGGGGACCACAAAATCGAGCTCGGGTGTGCTGGCGGGTCGCAACGGTGCTGGAGAGGTGCTCGAGTGATGTTGTTGCTTTGTCGCTGCTGGGCTCCACGGTGGACGGGAGATGCAAAGGATAGTGGCTCGCATCTGGGTTGCCACGGTGGTTGAAATGAGGTTTCACTGCGTTCGATTCTGAGCATACTTGCACACACCATCTTCCTTCTTAAGATACTATACCCTCTTCCACAAGCAAACCATTGGACCATATTCTGAGCATTAAAGTTAGTATGAAGTCTCTCCTTCAAGAGCTTAATACACCTTTGACTGAACTCACAAGTATAGAAGAGATGGGCATGAGTTTCATCAGACCTTGCACACAAATAGCACACTGCATTGTTCCCAAACCCCATCTTCATTATTCTGTCACATGTCAATAATTTCTGTAACTGACTAGCCCAGAAAATAAAGCTACATCTAGGCAAATTCAGGTTGTTCCAGCAAATGTATCTCCAGGACACTTTAGGACCAGAATTTCTGATCCATTGATAACTCATAGCCACTGTGTAGTCCTGAGGCTGATTCAACCACTGGTTATCAACATACCCACATTTAAACCTATCCTTTACCTGAACAAGTTTCCTCCATGACCAACTGCTATCAGTAGGTGCAACATAGTCCCTCCAGTCAGTGTCTTTTATATACACATGATGTACCCACTTCACCCAGAGATTATCGTTTTCGCTTGCTATCCACCAAGTGTACTTCCCTAGAGATGCATGGTTCCAGTTCTTAGAGTTTTTGATTCCCAATCCCCCTTCCTTTTTAGGTCTGCAACAAGTATCCCAATTCACATTTGGAGCTTTCTGGTACATGACTTTACCACCCCATAGGTAATTTATACATATTGAGTCGATCTTATTCATTATTCCAGTAGGAATTAAGAATATGGAAGCCCAATAAGAGTGAAGGGAGGTGAGAACGACATTGAAAAGGGCGAGTCTTCTTGCATAAGACAGATTCCTAGCTCCCCATGATCTAACTCGAGCAACAATTCTCTCAGTGAGTTTCATACCTTCATTCTTAGTGAACTTATTTGAGGAAATTGGAACTCCCAAGTACCTGAAAGTAAGAGATTCCATGGTGATTATTATTATGTGGTGGTGTTTTGGTCGAAGGAATTGAGCTGCTGGCTTCGACGTTGGCGTCGGGTTTCTGGATTATGAAGGGCTTGATGATGGTGGATTGAAGCGCGTGAGTGGGTCGCCTGAGACGGGTTTGTGGAGGAGCACGGTGGTTCGATTGGAGAAGAAGGTGGTTATTGGATATGGTGAATTAAGGGGGTTTTAATGGTGAGTTTATATATGATGATGAGAAATGGTGATGATTCAAATAAGTGAAGATGAAAATGAAGGTAGTAGAAGTGGAAATTGGTATAAGAATTGATTTGGGTGTTTTGTGGTGAATTCCACTAGAGAAGAGGTTGCAAAAGAACTTTGATGTCATAAGGTCAAATGTTGACCTTATTAATCTTTTAACTTTTCATTTGTTTACCTCCCTTTGAATTGACTCTACCTCGACCCGTCTCGTTCCGCTTTATCATTCGTTCATCCCGCTCCACTTATCACCTACATGACAAAAATGGGAAATCAGTACAAAAATTCCTGAATAATAGAATAAATTGATACTAATTAACATAAAGTAATAACTAGAATTCTATTTTATTCCTAAAACGAGTGAATTATACTACTTAACCTATTAATTTCGAGTAAATGAGAGATAAAATGTTAGGTAAAAATGGGTAAAATAATTTGTTATCATTTGCATGGATGACGTTGATAGTGACCAATTGTGGCTCCTCTTCTTTTGTGTGATGTTGGGGTGATGAGTTTGAGGGGGACGGGGTAAGTTGTGCTACTTCTCTATGCAATGCCCTTATTCCGGTGTTAACGGTACTGGTGGTTCAGAGAAATTGAGTGGCTAAATTGTTTTGAGCTTGATAGGCTATCGTACACCTAATCAAAGATAAATACCCTAGATACAAATGAATGTAGTAATAGGGGTCAAACACAAGGAGACGGGAGTTGCTAGCAAGTTGTTATGAAGTGAATTCTATCAAAGTCGGTTATCGATTGGTTTGGTTGGGTTTATGAAACAACAATTGTTGTTGTTGTTGTTGTTGTTGTTGCCCTATGTTGAGTTGTGGACTCCTTAAGTTGGGCTTCATTTTGGTTTCTCATTTGTACACCAAACCATTTTACAAGTCCTCATGCTTGGGCTTGTCATTTCTCATAGTATTCTTCCATTGTCCATCTTGCTTTCATTTTAGCTTAGTGAACTTTGGTGTTTACTAATGTGCTAGGAAAAAGCATCTAAATACTTAGATTCCTAAAAAATGTAACAAACACAAGCAATACACCTAGAACACGTAATTAGCTCACAAATATACTAAACAAAGTATAATAATCAAATAATCCGAGCTAAACTAGGGAGTTAAACTATATATAAAATGGACCCATTTTTAAGAAATTTGTCCTACTCTTCCCCAAAGCTCACAAGGGTGAGTTAGTGGGGGGAATTTTGAGATGAACTTGGGCGATGGGTGTCTTGAATTGGTTGCGGAATGGGTCCCAAAGACACTTCAAATTCACCATGGTCCTCTCTATTTGGCAAAGCAAGTGAAATTTTTGTGTCAATTTCATATGGGTTCACCTTACGAGTCTTCTTATACCCTACCCAAGTCTCATGCGGATTCTTATCACTCCTTTTTGGGGATCCTATCTAGTGGAAATTTATGTGTGTGGTTTCTTGTGGGGAGGAATACGTTAGGCGAAAAGCAAGGACTAGACTTTCCCAATCTACAATTTTCATGGTTTCCTTATCATGACGGGTTATCCAGAAAAAGCACCTCTCTTATTTGATCTTGAGTTACCCGATCTGGTTTGATGGTTAAGCAATATTCACAAAAGGTTTGAACATGAAGGTTTGAGTCCTCCGTCGGGCTTCTACTAAACTGATTCCTTTCTATCATAGCGAAGAAGGTCCGATGAACCCTTAGTTTACCCTTTGAAAGAGTGATGGTACGAGGTTGAGCTTTGTCATTGGGGTTCACCATGTTGGAATTCCTACATAAGAAAAACCAAAAGTAGAAAATTACAAAGATGGTTCTTACGGAGAAAATTGCACCTCGAGTTAATAGAGACTAGATTAGAAATCAATAATTTACAAATAATCAAAACCGTGCTCCCCGACAACGGCGCCAAAATTTGACAGGGTTGTTGTGTACACAAATCAAAGATAATTCACCCTAGACTAGGCTATCAACAAACCAATGTAATTAGGGAAGTAAGGGGTCGGTCTCGGGGAGATGGGAGACATCTTGTAAAAAGATATGAATTGATTTTCTTATTTAGTACGATTAGTTGAGAAGAGTGTCGATTTAAACTACAAATTAAAACAGAATCAAATGATAATAATTCAATAATGAAAACGGTCTAGGAAGTGGGATTCACATGTAAATTAATTTTAATAGCAATGTTAACTACGATTTTGGTAAAGTCAAAGTTGCCCAAGTCCTAATTGGCACATTCCTTTCGGATTATTACCATCTATGTGGCGGATCCTAGCGTTCTTTCGATTCTTACTTAGTCACTAAACTACTATTGTCAGTCCTACTTTCTATCCCGACTTTTTTTCTTAAGATAGAAGTTAATAGATATAAACATTTAATCATGACAGCTAATAAAATTTTATCATGAGCCTTAAGCAAGGAAGTAGAGACAACAACGACAATATCTACCCGGAACCAACAATACTAAAGATTAATTAAATCATGTTAACCCATCCCCTGAAGATGAAAAACTACATATGCATTATTAACAAGAATATCAAGACTATGATTACAAAGTTTAGGACGACTAACATGATAGATTATATAATACGAATTTAGTAACAACGATAATAACAATACTTAGAACAATAGCAACGATAACTAAGACGGAAATAACAAAAGTGTGATACACGGGTTTCGCTATCCTTTCCAAACTGTGATACATGGGATACCAAGGATGGAGAAACGAGGGACAAGCGTGAAAACACGCATTTGTGGAGTTGCCACCAACTTTTGTGGGAAGTTGGAACCGTTCGAATACTTTATGTCCTGTCAAGACACAAAGTGATGAAATGAACACTAAGAACTCTTTACCCTTAGCATTCTATGTCTAGAATGACTCTCGTGGATGCCAATGAACACGGATGTTCACAGAGATTTAGAGTAAGGGGTGAGGGTACGTATTAAGAAGTTATTTAATCGAACACCTAATCCCGCCCACCTCGATAGCGGCCTCTACTAATGATTAGGGAAACACTTTTGTACTCGATATGTTGTCAATTATATGCATGCAATGCAACATCCACGTTTTAATCCTATCATGTGAATTAAACTATGTCGGTTGAACATGTAGTTTAGCAATCAATTAGGTCGATGTTGGAATTAGATTGATTACATGTGAAAGAAAGGTATAAAATCATACAATGATTACGAGAGATTGAAATAAATTACAAAAGAACAAAGATTATAATGGATTTCATGATCTATGTCGGAAATATATTTAAAAAATTAATTGAAATAAATAGAAGAATTAATAAAACTAAAACGAATCAGAGATAATAAGAAGAATAGTCTATTTATTACCTAATTAAACTACGTCAAAGCGAAACAGGAAGTTCATAGACAGAAACCAGCCCGGAACAGGCGCAACAGGTTATGCGTCCTCTGGAAGAGGCGCATCAGCACAGCCAGAATGGCAACCAGTTAGTATTCGTTGGTGATTTATGGTTTATTAATGATCTATAAGTTGAATTTAAGCGATTTAAGTCATATTAATTACACTAATTATATCAAAGACGAATCTAGAGATTTGATATGAACAAATCTAACGTCTAAAGACAAAATTTGATAGATGACAAAAACCCACTAATATTGATTACTAGATTTCATGCCCGTGCGATGCACGGGTCTACGTTAATGTCAATTTCGTAATTTTTATATAACAGTTAACTTATAAAAATAAACTTTTGAAATTTTAAGATTATAATAAAATATACTCCGTAATTTTTAAAAAAATAATATTGATATATTGATTCAACTTATTCTATTTTAAACATATGTTACCAACCTTGTCGGGACTCAAGTTATATTTGATCTATATTTGATCACCTCACCTTATGCTACTTTTTCGATATGGAGTAATTCTACTATTTATAGTTATTAGTATATTCAATATTTTTCAATGTGAGATATATATAACATACTAAGAATTACACAAAGTATATGCAAATAATATGAAATTCTATACTGTAATGATAGCATTTTTTTTACCACGAATTTAATTATATTATTTTCATAATTAATACAAAATTTTAAGAGCTCTCTAAAACAATACTCTCTCCGTCTTAATCATTTATTTGCCTTTGATTAAAATACTCCTAAAAAAAGGAAAATAAATGACAGGGACGAAGGGAGTATTTGAGAGACTTAAACGACTTTAGGTTCATCTCTAAGTTTCAAGGACGACTCTTATTTATAATCGTGTGATCATCTCAGCTTATGATATTTCTCCGATGTGGGACAATTCTTCTATTTATACATAGTATATTCACCACACTTACATTACTTTTCAATGTGAGACAAATAACATGTTTGGTAGTTACCATTAAAATTATTATATATGATACTTTCCTAAATTAATTTTGATGATGTAAATTCCATTAAGGTAGAGATAATAATTCAAACTTTTAAGATCTCTGTAAGATAATATTTGAGAGATTCAAAAGATTTTGGGTGAATATTTAACTTGAAAGATGACTCATTTTCACAATATTTTTTTGTGAAATGAATGTAAAATTTTTTATATAAAAATTATCAACACCACTTGAATATAATATAGGAAATGTATATTGAGATAAATAAGATATTTTTTAATGATATTTTTCTAAATTATTTTTTTATGATGTAAGTTTCACTAATGTGGATACAAATTTTTAAGAACTCTCTAAGATAACATTTAAGAGACTCAAAAGATTTTGTGTTGATATCTAAGTTCCAAGGATGAATCTTATTTATAATTGTAGGATCACCCCAGCTTATGATAATTTTCTGATGTGCGACAATATACTATTTATACGTGATATATGTGACACCCTCAAATTTGCGGAAAGAAAAAAAATAATTTAAATACATAACGAAGGGTGTCATAAATAAAAATGTTCATTACAAAAGCAAATTAATATTATGCATAAAAATTATACAAGACGGGAGACATATCTCCCGTATAAATACGGAAATAAAAGAGTGTATAATAATATACAATCTAAGAACCGAATATAGGTCCAAGGTAAATACTTCGCTCGCTAGCTCGTCAATGTACCCCAAATATGCATTCACCACCTGTTCGACCGCATTAAATATAAACACAGAAGCCACAGTCAGTGGGGAGTAACTCCGAGTTCTCCCAGCCACGAAATGTCGAGTTTAATGAAACATGAATAACATAAAAGCAATGTATATGGAAAATACAAAACTTAAACATATATGATATGCTTTTCATGTTATGAAACAGATAACTAACAAATAACCTAGCATGTGAAAGCTATCATGTGAAACCGCTAATAAACTATAACTCGAGGTAGGGAAGCTGGTATGCTAGCTCAGAGGTTCCTCTCAGAAACATGGCCGTGATACACTCAAACCCTAATCAACACGTAATCATGTGAATCAGTTAACAATCGGTAATCCAAACTCTATCAATCTTAGCCGGCTTGCATCTCACCTTCTAAAACTCATAGAATCATCAAACATGAAAGACCAATACTTCTACAAACAGGCATAAGTTCTTAGCACAGTCAATAGAAGACTTCTGTAACTCGAGTCTATACCACGAGGTAGGATATACTTAAATATTTAGGCTCAGCGGTCACTCCGGTAACATGGCCCAAATACCAAGCACACATCTAGGCTCAGCGGTTACACTAATAACATGGCCCAGATCCAAAGCACATATCTTAGCTCAGAGGTTCCTCTCAGAAACATGTCCAAGATACGACTCAACCCTAAACCTAGACTGCGCAGACCCAGAGAAATGCGAAGATCCATCGCATCCAAGACCCATGATACAATCACATGAGTACCCCTAAGAAGATCCATCAAAGGGGTTGGCTAGTACTAAAGCTGGCTCCATTTCCCAAAGTGGAAACCATGGCAGCCATGCCCCGACTTGAAGATCCATCAAGCCGGGAACACAAAAGCTATTAAGCGACAAACTCCATATACTCGTTAAAGATAGTACGGGCCTATCAATGTCATGGTCCAAGATACTCATTTAGAATTAGAATGGTCAAGACGCCATATACTCATATTTCTCTATGGGTACTTAGTCAACACGACACCAACCATATAATAAAACAGTCACGGGAAAAACATCCTATCATGTGACTAATTACATATAAATCATATTCAACGATCATAATCGCCTCATATTTACTAAGGCTAATTCATTAATTAAATACAACCTTACGTGAAGACAAATCCCCGACCCGAGTCCCGCGACGGGTCATCAGTCAAAACGGGGCTGACTAGATCTTAGTTTGACCAAACCCGTTTGGTCAAACCGGCTAGAAACAGAGTCTTAGCCCTCGAGGCTTGAACATAAGAATATCACATTCATTTCATTTTATTTCATTCTATTTCTAACATGTGAATTATTAAAATCATACGAAAACCCGTTTAACTTAACGGATATCAATTTAAACTACCATCTCGTATTATAATTTCTAACATGTGAGAAATAGTAATTTTATGAAAAACCTTTTTAATTAAATATTTTACTTATTAATATTTCTCACTTGCTAATTATTATAAAACGCTATAAAAATAACGATAACTCAAAAACCGTCACAAGTCCCAAAGTGGGACCCACGGGCTGACTTTTGGGTCGAACCCAACATGGGCCTGAATGGGCCCACGGACAGATTTGGGCTATTTTGGCAGATTTTACAATTTTTACAAAAACCGTTTCTTAATTATTTCCCGCATGCTTAACCTAATTAAAACCCGTCAAAACAACAACCAAACACTCAAACATCGACACAACCCAAAGACCAAAAACCGGACCCACCATGGACCAACCCAGACCGGGTCTGAACCGGCCTGGACCGGCTGGTTTGGTCCGGTTCCCAGCCACCACCACTTCCGGCCACCACCAAAACCACAACCCTAATTCCAAATTAATTCCAACATGTTTTAAATTAACAACATCCATTTTTAAACATTCAAAACAACCATCAATCATACAAAAATCATGATTATGAAGAATCATCCAAATTCCTCAAGAACAACCAACATGTTATAAATTCATAAAACATAATAATAAACACTACTTAACATGTTACTAACTAAAAATCCATGAATCATAATAATATGAACCAAAACTAAAGATGAACCAAAAACTAAAGAAAACAAAAGCTATGTAACATATATTCGTCGAGTAACTCGGAATCGTTACCTTAGCTAGTAAAATCAATTAGCACCAAAATAAGAAGTAAAGAAAAATAAGAAACCCGTCTTTTAATCTTCTCCTAAAATATACGAGTCACCAAACTCGTCTTCAAAATCTTCCCCTATAAGAAATGACAAGAAAAACATATTAGAACTTAACTTGATTTTCCATAATTAAAATGTGGAAAACGATTTTGAACTGAGATTGAAAATAAACCGTTACTAGAGAGATGGAGAGCGAAGAGGAGATTATAGAAATATACGTTAGGACGGATTTAATTAAGAAATGAAGGTTTTATGATGATTTTGCTCAAGAACGACGAAGAACAAATGAAGAACGACGAAGAACGAATGAAGAACGATGAAGAACGATTAATTAGATCTTAATTTGATTGATTGTTAAATGAAAAGTTGTTGGTGAGTAATGAAAAGAAAGAAAATATCAAGGCTTAAGAGGGGAAAAAGAGACGTGTGAAATGGAGAGGAATCGGGTCTGTTTTTACGCGATTTGCGGAGTTTAAGTTGACAGACCGATAAAGTTACAAATATCTTAGATATTTTTATTAGTTTAATCATATTAATTAAAAGATCTAATATGAGTGGAAAAAAAGTGACATGGGGCGTATGACTCATGTCAAAGTCGGGTTTCGGGACTTAAGTTGACCCGGGAATAGTTAAATGACGTTTGGGTTAAAACCGTAAAACCTTATTATAAATTCCGAATAAATTCAAAATAATTTTATTAAATTATCATAAATTCTAATAAATCTAAATAAAAATAAATTAAAAATATTAATTTTTTAAATAAAATTTCGGTCTTCAAAATTACAAGGCGAGTCGGGAAAAAGTCAACGAAAGTCAAAGTTGACTGAAAAGTCAAGAAAAGTCAAAGATGACTTAAAAGTCAAGAAAAGTTTATGACGACTTAAAAGTCAAGAAAAGTCAATGACGACATTAAAAAGTCAAGAAAAAGTCAAAGACGACTTAAAAGTCAAGAAAAGTCAAAGATGACTAAAAACGGGATTTTCATGAAATCTCTCAGAAATTCCAAATACGAACTCGGAATTTCAAAATACGACTTGAAACAATAAATTCTATTTTAAAAACTTAAGTCTGCTGAAAAGTGTTAGTAAATCTTTTACTAGAAAAATTGGGTACTTTTCGGGTTGTTACAATATATTTACCACACTTGTATTATATTTCAATGTGGGACAAATAACATATTAAGTAGTTTTTCATCAAAATTATTTTTTATATAGGAGTACTTTCCTAAATTTTCTAAATTAAGTTTGATGATGTAAATTTCACTATTATGGAGTTAATAATAAATTTTTTTAAAGGTTCATTAAACCAATACTTAAGAGACTAAATGACTCCTATTTATAATCACACTTAATATATAAATTTTCCACAAATACATTATTTTTCAATGTGGGAATAATAACATATTAAGTAGTTTATCATCAAAATTATTATTTATGATAATTTTCTAAATTAATTTTTAATAATGTAAATTTAACTATTCTAACTATTATAATTCCATTTTGTTAAGAGCTCTCCAAAACAATAATTAAGAGACTTAAAAAATTGTAGGTTTATTCCTAAGTTCAAAGATGACTCATATTTATAATCATAGGATCACCATATGTTCTAATAATTTTTCAGTGTGGAACAATTTACAATTTGTAAGTATTATATTCACCACACATACATTATTCTTCAATATAGGACTAATAACAAACTAAGTAGTACACCATCTTTTTTCATATAATATTTATTTCTTAACTGTTACTAAACTGTTATATTCATATTAGAGTAATAAAAAAAAAATGTCATTTATTAAATTTTTAAAGTCATTCATTAACATAACAATATAAAAAAATAGTTTAAAAGCTCGTGCGATGATCATATTTATGATCACTCCACCTTATGATAATTTTTTAATGTGGGACAAATTTTGATATTTATACGTAGTATATATTCACGAGTCACCATACCTACATTGTTTTTTTTCAATGTGGGACAAATAACACATTAAATAGTTTACCATCAAAATTATTATTTATGATACTTTTTTAAATTAATTTTTAATGATGTAAATTTCACTATAGTGAAAATTATAATACAAATTTTAAGACTTTTGTAAGATAATATGTAAGAGGCTCAAAAGATTTTGGGTTGAAACTTTAGTTCCAAATATGATTCCTATTTGTAATCATAAGATCACCCACCTTATGATAATTTTCTGATGTGAGACAATTCTACTATTTATAGGTAATATATTCACCACACCTACATTAATTTTCAATGTAGGACAAATAGTATACTAAAAATTACACCAAATATGTTCAAATAATATGAGTTTCTATACTTTGCAGGTTTTTTTTCACCGCAAATCTAATTATATTATCTTTATAATTTTTTTTACAATACTTAAATTTTTTTAATAATACCTTGTAAAATAAATTTTTGATGATGTAAATTTAACAATTGTGAAGATAATAATAGACAAACTTCTAAGAGATCTCTAAGACAATACTTGAGACTTAAAAGATTTTAGTTTGTTATATAAGGTCCAAGAATGATTCCTATATTTAATCATAGGATCACCCACCTTATGTTAATTTTATGATGTGGGACAATTTTACTATTTATAGATAGTATATTCATCACATCTACAAAATTTTAAGAGATTCAAAATTTTTGGGTTGATACATAAGGTTTAAGGATGACTCCTATTTATAATCATAGGATTACCCACTCTATTATTTTTTCGATGTGGGATAATTCTATTATTTATATGTAATATTTTTAGCACATCTACATTATTTTCCAATGTGGGACAAATAATAATTATGAATTTAATTTTTATTTAAAGAGTTTCTAAAAAGTTGAAAATTTGATAATATTATTAGGAAAATAATTAATTTAAAAAATATAATCAAAATCTAAGAGTTCAACCATAACTTGGAAAGTATATGTATGAATATAATGTTGAAAAGTTGATAATATTATTAAAAAAATAATTAATTTAAAAAATATAATCAAAATCTAAGAGTTCAACCATAACTTGGAAAGTATATGTGAATATGTGAATATAATTTTTATTTTAAGAGTTCCTATAAAGGTGTAACCACTCACGTGCCTCGAAAAAAGCCTCTTATATATATATACTAGATTTCATGCCCGTGCGATGCACGGGTCTACGTTAATGTCATTTTCGTAATTTTCCTATAACAGTTAACTTATAAAAATAAACTTTTGAAGTTTTAAGACTATAATAAAATATGGGAGTTGTTAAATCCCGCACAATATTTTACTTAATCCCACACAAATTATTCTCATATTCCGAATGTGCCCCTCCCACTTCCCACCTTCATTTCTCATTCTAAGAACTACCCAAAAAAAAACAATGGCAGCACATACTTGAATACCCAGAACCCTAACGCACCACCCCTCCCCGACCATTCCGGGCCGCCGACTACCCCTCCCCTACCACCCAGAACTGAAAACCACCTCCAACCGCGCGTCTACCACCATCTTCTCCGCCGACTAACCTTTGTCTGCGCCTGCCACCTTATTCTAGCAACATCGACCGCCACTGTATACACTACCAGTACGCCTGACGCCGACCACCCACCCCCGCGTCGACCACCTACCCCACGTCAACCACCCCCTCCCTATAACCACCCCTTCAACAACCAAAAATAAAAGAAAACCTAATTGTAAAAAAAACGTTTTTTTAATTAATAAAATTAACCAAATTAATTAAAAGACGGGTCATTAAAAAATTGTTGATAAAACATCGAGATTACGTTTGATATGCGTGAATTACAACTATAAACGAACGATTAATGAATAAGTTAGATTTATTGATTTAGTTTTAGAGAGAGAAAGGGGAGAATTCTTTTTAAATCTTTTCTTTTTATTTTTTGTAAGGCAAGGGTAAATATGAAATATTATGTCAATATGTGTAGGATTAAGTAAACTGACGTGCGGGATTTAGAACCTGCGTAAAATATACTCCGTAGTTTTAAAAAAAAAAATATTTATATATTGATTCAACTTCTATTTTAAACATATGTTGCCAACCTCGTCAGGACTCAAGTTATATTTGATCTATATTATGACTCGAAAAATGATCCAAAGTACCTAAGAATCAAACTCTCTAAGACAATGTTTTAAGCAACTCAAAAGATTTTGGGTTGATCACCTCACCTTATGCTAATTGTTCGATATGGGGCAATTCTACTATTTATAGGTATTAATATATTGACCACACATACATTATTTTTTAATGTGAGATATATAACATACTAAGAATTACACAAAGTACATGCAAATAATATAAAATTCTATACTGTAATGATAACATTTTTTTTACCACGAACCTAATTATATTATTTTCATAATTAATACAAAATTTTAAGAGCTCTCTAAAACAATATTCTCTCTGTCTTAATCATTTGTTTGCCTTAAATTAAAATACTCCTAAAAAAATGACGACTTTTCCATGTGAGACAAATAACATATTTGGTAGTTACCATTAAAATTATTATTTATGGTAGTCTCGATTTTTTTATGGATTTTTTCTTACCCGTTTCAAAAACCGATAAATATCGTCCTATGAAGCTACTGAAATCTATACTTTCTCCGTTTCTTATAAACAACCTGCAATCAATCAAATATAAAACAAACAACATGTTAGTATCTTGAAAACTAAACATTAAATAATGAAAAAACTAAAAAGTAAAAACGACTATATAGATTACAATCCGTTTGACTAAATTGTAGAAACGACAATATTGCTAAAGACAAACAAATATACATGATAAAAGAAAAAATGTAAACATCAAAATTACAGTTGGTCTTGCTTCAGACGGACCATTTTGGTATGAAACATTATGACGGGATTTTATAACCACTTTAAAGTTAGATGTAAACACAATTGAAATAAACAAGTTGATATAAGCTGTAGTTACATTTTATCAAAAACATAATCCCGTCTTATTTTTTAGACGGAAATGATCCGTCCGAAATAAGAATTTGCGTAAAAATTATGGGTGAGAGGAGTCTAAATAAACTATATTTATAAATAGAATAGGCAGCAATTGTACTTACGATTAAAAACGTTTACAATTTTATCTATCTATTATTATTTTTTATCTAAGACTTTCCTAGCCCAATTGAAACACATGAAACCATCAATTATATGACTAAAAAACGTGTACGTACACCAATTAGATTAATTAAATAATTTTATGATTATTATATTAAGCTTTTAAGATATACTCCGTACATAGTTATACAATATACATGGCACTTTACTGCTTTACATAGTTGTAGGATTTTAGGATTTGTGGGGTGATCAATTGTAAGACTTCTACTATTGTCAAAACACTAAGGATTTTACACGTAAACTTAAGTGATAAAGATTATTACTATCTTCTCGTGTTTTGAACTTATGTAACTCTAATAATGCACTCTTATTTATTTGCAAATTGCAATGAAGCTTCTTACGGATGACTTGAAAACATGTTAGATTTAGATTAGAGTAATATTGTCTTATTTTATTTATTTTAAATGGATTAGAGTAATTTAAAAAGTTGAAGATTTAAAAAAAATTTCTTTAATAATTAACTGCAGAACATAGAATAATTAATGCAAACTTAAATCCATGTTAGTTGAGATGTATTGAAATTCCATAGAAAATAAAGTTATCTACATACATTTGTACACAATAAATCCGAAAATGAAACATTTATGCTACTCTATGTTAAAATTCAAAAGCGACCTTACCGAATAATTATTGATTGTTGTTTTCTTCATCAGAATCATACAGAGTAATATATATTAGCCTACACATAAAATAGATAAGACTTGTCAGAAAAGCATTAGTGAATAATTTGATTAAAAGCAAAAACAACGTATCTGTAGACTAATGCTACAATAAGATTTAAACACATATAAACCGCAAGATTCAAATAAATATACACAACAAAAGTAAGAAACATAAATAAAAACAATATAACGTGAAGTGGTGATTATTAATTTTTGAATGAAATTACATGTATGTATATATATATATATATATAAACATATTAAGGTAATAGTGTTTGTTTAGGTTTCTGTACATTAATTTTATTCAATCTAACTTTCATGGTATAATTTTATAATCTTCATATTTAATTATATTATTAGGTGTTATAGTGCATCACCACTTTTGTGAGAACATGGAAATATGGAATAGTTGTATATCACATTCCGTATTTTATAGGTTGTAGGATACATCCAATTTTTTATATGCTAATTTGCGTACAATGGAAATACATGAATATATATATTTATATAAGTAGTTTGTATAACTTGGAATGCTGAAGTGTTTCCGAAAAGTTGGAGACTCTGTAATCGTTCGAAAAAAGCTTCCTTTAATAATATAGATAGATATTGATTAGGGATTTAAGTAAAGAACTAACTATCTAAATATGAAATTATGATGATTTATAAGAAATAATAAAAACTAATAAAGGTTTTGAAAAGGTTTTGACATAAATCCGACACGAATCTTACATTAGATGAAATAAATAAAATACAAAAGAAAAGATGAGATTAAACACCCTCGTACTTACATGTTGACGAAACGAGATATGAACTAAAGTTAACGATTTAGCGACAGCTCGGCTCGAATGTAAAGAAAGTGCCATCGTAAGAGGAGCGATTGATTAATTAAGATTGATTATTGTTGGGTTGGTCAAATTGGTAGGTCAATGCAATAACGTGACGGGAACCCAGAAAGATCTGAGCTTACGTGGTCGATTGATCAAGCGTGTAGTTGTCAAAATGCTTAGAGCAAGGTCTAGAATGCAAAGAGGGAGAAAAGAAGGGGCGGAACACTCGCGTGCCTTAAAAGTGTGGACGAACCTCTCCTTATATAGGAAGAAATCCGAAGAGTTTTGGAATGACTCGAACACGATAAGAAATCTAAAAATATTCCAAAAACAGAGAAAACAGCTGGGGAAGAGGCGCAACAGATGATGCACCTCTTCGAAGAGGTGCAGCAGATGATGCTCCTCTTACCCAGAGGTTTCCTACCGCGGAAGAAGAATTGTGGTAGATCTATACTTCCCTTTTAAAAAATATGAGATATATTTTTATAAAAAAAGATAGAATTTGGAATATTAATAAAATATTCAAAATATTTCCGCGTGTTCCGACTCGGAGTTTTAAGACAGTTTATAGAAAATGAAGCGATTTTTGACCCGAACTCCAAAATGACTCTAATGACTGTCAAAACGACCGTATCGGCACGTAGATGACGACAAAAGGGTAGATAAAACTGTTTGAGCTATCACTTGACGATAAACTTACAAATTGTCATAAACCGTTTCGCATACCAAACATGCGACCCAATCATCACTGGGTGGTTGGCGAAAGGTGTAGATTCGAGGTATCTACAAAAAGCGACAAGTTATATGACAACGATATAAATAACAATAACATAAGTGTTCAATAATCTAATTTAACTATATTGACAAATTGATGAATACAATGATAACAACAAACAAATTAAACTGAAAATAATGAAAAATAAAGGAAATGGAATTATAAAGAAAGAGATAAATAATTACTGGAAAAGGTTAAGCAAGATAATTAGAATAAGAAGTGCAAATTAAAATATGGAATTCCAATTACAATTTAGAGCAATAACAATATAGCTAAACTAAATTAAAACTAAGAACAAAAGAAAATGTTTATGAGAGAAAATAAGAAATAGTTAAGTCCTTTTGTGTTTGATGATTTTTTCAAGCTCAGAAACCGTGCTATTTTTAATCGCTTCAATGGCTTTGTGAATTAATTTCCATTAAGTAAAATCATAAAGGCTATGAAATGGAATCGACTAGTGAGTAAAAACATGCTAACCCGATCGGGCTTGGCAACCCCGATCGGGGACGTACGTCTCAGGTGTCCCTTTGTTTTCTTCGCTTGGTCTCTTTTTTAACGCATTGCACGACATGTTATTTTCTCTAATTACGAATAATTGTTATTTTGGTAGAACTTTGTAAAATATTTGCTCGTATATGTTTTGTAGGAATCGGGTTCGAAAATAAAGCAACACGGACTCAAGGAGAGTCTTGACGGGTCTACAATTGCCCAAGAGGAGAGTGATTGGAGTGAAAATGATTACATTACAAGACCAAGTCAACTCCAACAAACTTGACATTATGGAAATCCCCTTATTTTATTTCATCAGCATCTTCACTCACCAATTACACCTTCACCTCTGTCACCATTTCTCGTCACCTTTCATCATCATTTAAACCCGAACCCGTCTTTTTTGCAACTCTGATCCATCATCCTCAAACCGCACCACAACTACTCCTCCTTCATTAATCAACCCTCAATTAGTTCGACTCGATTCTGACATCGAATCAATAGCAAGCATCAGCCTACCACCACCACGAGCAACACTTGTGCATTCCCCTCCTCCGTATCGCGCACCGATTCCGAGCCCAGAATATTCGACCATTACAACATCACTCGTACTCCCACCACCACTCACCTCTACTCGATTCCGACATGGAAGCAGCAAGCACTCGCGCATCAATTGTTCCTCTAAAGACGATTGGCACAGGAAATAGCAACCACAATTGGCATCAACACGAGTATCGGTTCCACTGCAACACCAATTGAGCATCACCGTGCTGTTCCAATTGAACCATCAGCTAGGTGTGGCTCCCGGCCTCCCGGTGGCCGGCTGAGAACCACCTTCCTCTACGTTTCTTCTCTCGCGCGAGAGAAAGAGCACAACAAAGACCATGGTTCCCGGCCGATCCACCGGCCGCCTGGTGGCGGGCTGGGGACCCCTCACACTCAACTTTAGCCATTTAGAAGCATGGAGTGCTAAGCCCGTCCGGTGGAAGGCGGTCGGCCGACCCAGGCTCCTCTCACGCGTCACTTTACTTTTTGAGTTGTTTTGTTTGTTCCTTTTGTTTTTTTTTATATAAATGCTTGGAGAGAGGGACAGAGGAAAGATATATAAAAAGAAGACCCATCATTATTAGACTACTACCAGTAGTCTAGGTAGCATCAAAACGGACACGGACACGGACACGGACACGACACGGACACGTGATACGGCATCTCGTGAAATTTAGGACACGGGACACGGCATTTAAATTTAATAAAATATATATTTTATAGTTATAAATAACATACAATTTTATTTTTGTATTAGTATTTGATATTAAATATAAATAATTGAGTGTAAAACTTGATTTTAACTGTAATTTATTCTCATTTCCCACTCAAACCCATCTTTTAATCGATTTTCCCACCCAAACTCATCTTCTAATCAACCTCTTATAGTCCTTCAATCTCACATTCCTTGTTTATAGGTGTCCGTGTGTCCGTGTGTCTGACACGGTGTCCGACACGGGACGACTGATTAGGAGAAGTGTCCGTGCTACCTAGCCAGTAGTCTACCACCCAATATTATCATACTAGTTTTAGAATATTAGACTAGAGAGATATTAGACTAGAAATTACCCCTTTCACTAGATTAGATTATCTTAGATTAATTTCTTCCTTTATTCTTTCCCCAAAAATTAGTTTAATCTTGTAATAGTTTACTCCACTCGGATTTTGTATGAAGATTAAATCGAAAGATTTGTTTTTTTTCAAGATCGTATCTTTTTCGTATCATTTATGTTAGTCAATAAAAATTTCATAATTCGTTCTTTATTTCCTTTTAATTTCATTTTCATTATATAGTTTTAGTAGATCTAGTAATTAGTAATGTTTACCTTTATTATTATTGTAATAATCTTTTTCATGTTTGTCTTAATCATGTTTGAGAAGTTTACTGGTGGGTCAAAGGGAAGCTTTTGTGACTAAATGTGGTTTGAGTATGGTGTTGAGACCTTGAGATTAAAGTGGATAGTTTGTGTTCATTCTCATGCACACCACATGTTTGTTGAAATGCCTTGATTGAAAGATTGAGTCTTTCACTTGTATTGTGACTTGTCCTTATAGCGAAAGCTTGGATGAGTCGATTTTGGGTCTTGTCTTTACGCGAAAGCATAAGCATGACTCAGGATTGCATGTAGAATGACCCCGTCCGCTCTTTGAGTCGAGACCCGGCTCATTTCCTTCACATTTGCAACCCCGAGACCTTGACTTTCCGCTTATTTGCATTAGTATTAGTTTGTTCATTTCATAGTTGTTTCTTATTAGTTTAGTTACATAAAAACCAAACTTTGTACTTGACTAAACTAGAATGAAAACCTAGGCTTGTAACCAATCTAACCCCACCATCCTTGAGACCGACCCTGACTACCGGTTGTATCGCATTTGTTGTGTTTTATAAATTGATTTTGCTTGAGTGGTTCGCGACAACCGCACATCAAAATGGCGTCGTTGCCGGGGATGGTGCTTTGTTAGATTTAACTGTTAGTTTAGTTTTGGGATTAGTCATCTTTTATTGCGTTTTGAAAAAATTGAAAAAAAAAAACCAAAAATATGGATTATTCTTATGGTATGCATGATTATTCTTCTTGTTGAAATTCTTGTAGTGGTTTTGGACATGATTCTACTACTTGCCTTTCATATTCACTCCCTCCTTCTTACAACATGTGTGATATGCAATGTGAATCATGTGGGAACTTTGGAGATACTTATGACATGCATGTGCCCTCACCCCAAATGAGTATGTATAATGTTCAATGTGCGTCATGTGGTATATTTGGTCATTCATGTGATATGGGTCCATCGTATTTTCCCCAAACCCCCTTTAACCCTTACATGTGCAATAATGATAATAACATGCAACCATTTGATACTTGCTTACCTCAAACAAGTGAATCCACCAACAAAAGTCGTCTTATCATGATAATTTTCATTTTAATGATTGTTTGAATGATAATTTGAATGTGAATGTGATGCCATCTATTTCTCTTGTTTGACCAACTCTTATGATTACCCCCAATAACACTGACCATATGACGACCCTTCTTTGAGTGGAGGTGTTATTGGTGAACACGTAGATTGTGTCGTTGATGAAAATGTTGGGTGTAATGTTAGTAGAAGTCCTTTGAGGTTTGTTCTCTTATTTCCTCAAGGGGAGGATGGGCAATTTGGAGCTTAAATGACTAGGTTTATACAATACCTTGACACTTTAGGTCGAAAATACTTTAGTGAAGAGGCGTTATGTTTCACCGTCGTCAATGGCATAAATGACCAAGCTAGGCATTTGTTTGACTTTTATTATGAAGGAAAATTTGCTTCTAAGTCTATTGATGAAAAATTGGATCTATTTGAGTTGTTTGCCCTTGAATGTCATGAAGTTAACCATACTATGACTCCCCTCGATTTTGCATTAAAATAAAAACATAGATTTGCAACTGAAAAAACGAGATTTTAAAAACTTTAAAAAGCAAAACCGCGAATGTCACTATATTATAGAATCAAAACTTACTTTAATAAATCGTTTATACAAATGGTACTTAAATAAATGTAAGGGATCCCGATCCCTTGATAAAACACAAATAAGATAACAACTAATGTAAACTACAACGCAAAGGGAGAATCGTTGTATGTACAACGTTCGCTAGATCACTCGTCGTACCCCATGCAACACCAACCTACAACCTGTTCATTCATGAAACATGAATGTGACAGTCAGTGGGGAGTACTCGGGGTTCTCCTAGCCATATCACATTAAAACGCACATAAACAAGCATATAACCATATTTCATTATATATACATAAATGTCATGCCAGATACAAGAATAAGATTACATAATAGCAATATATATATAAGCATGTGAATCATTAATCATCTAATCATCATGTAACAAGGACTCGAGGAAGACTCCCCTTGACAACCATATAGACCACTAAGGGCTTGCATCTCACCATTAGCGACCATATGCTTGAGAAGGTTAGGGACTCAACAAGCAAAGCAATTATGGGCATCCAATAATTCAAGTATACAATCCAACATCCATCATGTAATCAAACATACTCTCACGGTAAATGATACGCACTAGCATATGTACATAACAAGTATTATCTACACGTCCACAGGATAAACATTTCCCTGAACCGTATACGATAAACATTTCGTACACGAAAGACTCATTTCCTCCTGGTAGGACGACGATAATAATACGGTCCTAGTCTAATCCTGGCCAGACTCTCGGGACAAGACGTATACTCTATTCGACATGCGATAAACATTTCGCATCCAAGACTCGATCAACTCAAAGGACGTCAAGTACCCCAAATTCGGCTAAATTACGCGAAATAGGTAGAAAGAACACAAGTATTATCTTCCCATGCCTTAAGTCTACCCCAAATCCAATAGACAAGACTCGACCTATTACTCAAGACATACCCGACTTAAGTAGGGAAACATGTCTAAAAACCGTCACTAAAACATGTGAGAAAGGCATGTGTGATAATATATAGTCTATACATGATCATTAACGGTCATTACGTAAGAAAATAAGGTAAACAAACCATAGAAACCTCTACATGTGAAGTCATACGAAAGATAGGAGGGAACAACATGCAAGGGGGTCCCCAGCCGGTCGGCCGGGTGACCATGCTCAACCAACAACACTCAACATATCATGAAGGGGTTCCCACCTGATCTGCCGGGTGGGAGTTCAGGTATAACTTCAAACTTCAAACATACAACATGGGACTCCCAGTCAGTCAGCTGACCGGCGTCCGGTCGGCCGGTTGGGACTTCGGGCATAATCAAAATCGACATAACATACAGACGACTCCCAGCCGGTCAGCTGACCGACGATCGACCAGCCGGCTGGGACTCTTCGCCAGTCCTGAAATTCGTCAAAATACCACAACACACCAGGGATTCCCCAGCCGGTCGGCCGGCTGAGACCCCCTGTATTCCGAAAATCATCTTTTCACTATCTTGAAGCCAATTAAACTTCAACCCATTTTCATTAACCAACATGAATCATCACAAAACACCATTTGATACAACATGTGAGTATCATAACACTACTCATGACATTAAAAACATCATTAATTAATCATTTATGACATAAATATACGTTTAAGAAACAAGAAAATAATTCATAATCAACACTACCAAATTTCCATAAATTTGAGACATACAAAATTATATTCAACAATGAAACATATTGTAGTCCTAGATCTACACTATCATTTACATAAAAACTCATCTTTATCATGGAAACTAGCCTAAAACATATAAAAGGGCACATAAAATGTGATACCGAGTAACCCGTGAACATTACCTTGATTAGCACTTCAATTCTTCGATTCCCAAGCTAACCATCAACCCACGCGAATTCCTTGACCCAAAATCTTCAAAATACATCTTTTTTTAGACAAATAACAAGACTAGAAGGTATCACCGAAATTCTGGAAAATCGGTCTTAAAAGATGGTTAAAAGTTTCGATCTTTTATTAGCTAGAAAAAAAGAGGATGGTGAGAGGATTCTGAAACATTAAACGGAATCGAATTCGGTTAAGAAACGAAGAAGTTATGTCTGTCTTAAGTTTAGATCTAGGAAAATGGGTTTTAATAAAAACTCGGAGGAAATGGATATTTTATGGTATGAAAAGGAGGGGCATAATGAGAGGAGAAGATTGATATAAAAATCGTCAAGTTTCGTTGAGAGACGAAAAAATGACATCCGTCTTAAGTTTATGAAGTTATGAAGTTATGAAGTTTAATGGAGATTTTTGGCTAAATGAAAGGGATAAAGTTTGCTGAAATTATGAGGAAGCAGGTGAAGTTTATGGTGTGATTGTTTTGAGAAGGTGAAATATAAAAGGCCCAAATCTCATGTTGGGTTGACCCACTTGGATTTCCGAGTAGAGTTCAATTATGGGCTCATAACGGACTGAAATGCGACCGATAAAACTAAAAGAGAATTTTATAAAATTAACGACTTTATTAAACACCCATGATTATAAAATCAGGGGTGTTACAATCACCCCTCCTTTAAAAAAGTTTCGTCCTCGAAACTTGAAAGAAGAAAACAAAAGTTAAAAGGACAAAAATCGGTTTCTCAAAACCGACATCCAAAACATATACACGGAAATGATATTTAAAAAACAAGACCTTTTTCCCAAAAATGCATAAGAAAAGTTGTCGAAGGCGCCAATCTCTTTCCGAGGAACGAAATAGCTCTTGTCGGGCACACAAGAACACTAACATTTTAAATTAAAGACAAGATTAAAATAAAATCATACGCTGATAAGTGCAGAACTAGTTATTAGACGTCTCCAGTAACGAGTTCTAGCATCCAAACAAACGCAGAATCAAAAATAAGAGTAATATGTATTCATTTTCGCAAAACGAAAGTAGAAAAATTCATTTTTAAAACTCATTTAAAAGGATAAATTACTCGACGTAAAAATTTAGAAATTTTCTCAACGCGCAACTCAATACAACTAGACATTTCACACACATAGAGGTAATTTGAGCATCAAATTCACAATCATGGTAATAAAATATATACACAACGAGTAAAATGAAACAAAAAGGCTATCGAAAAGGGTAAAAGCGGGAATAAGGACAATGTTTAAAGAGTAACAAATTGAATAAGCGTCAATTTGAAAGGCAAAGAGAGGAATGATAAACATAGACATATTTTATTTCCCGAAGGAAAGTATGACCAGATAGATAAAAGAGGAATGAACGACGAAACTTTCGTTCAAAGAGGGAGAAAGCTTAGGAACAAGGAAAAATACTATACACTCCACTCCAAATACCAAAGCCATCATAATCGACTTCTCGGGCAATCAACAAACCTATCTTATAGCCACACCGATATAAAGAACTTTCTCAAATCGACATCATCAACCCATTAATAAAATAGTCCACAAGAGAATGTAACTCACCT
This sequence comes from Heliosperma pusillum, assembly GCA_022085475.1. Taxonomy (NCBI): domain Eukaryota; kingdom Viridiplantae; phylum Streptophyta; class Magnoliopsida; order Caryophyllales; family Caryophyllaceae; genus Heliosperma; species Heliosperma pusillum. The sequence continues at coordinate 8,445 of JAIUZE010066653.1, read as the reverse complement.
CTGTTACACCTTAACCGCTTCCAATCATTAGATCCCACAAAATTCTTGACAGTCACAAGGCCAAAGCTACTAACCCAAATATCTAGTATCCAACTAGCATTAACTAAGGTCTATCAGCAAGGAAAAAAAAAATCAACAATCAAATACTCCACATGAAAGATTCCTTAATATATTCTAACATCCTTAGTCTTATCATTATTACACTCGAAGCCACAAGCATAGATAATCATATCTAGCAAAACATAAATACCACCAACCACAAGATGAACGGGCTCACCATTCTAATTTTCCGATTAAAATCACTTCAAGGCTTAGTATCCACAACTTAAAGAAATTTCTCATTCACAAACCACAAAGTCTCAAGAGAGAATAATTACTAATTCCAAATCACGTATGGCCAAGCACATGGCGATGAGACGACTATTCAAATCATCCAGCTCATATATAACTCAAAATGCATCGATTTTCACTTATGAAAATATTCTTGAAACTTTGATCACCAGTCTTAATTATTGTAAAGTAAAGTCTTTTTTTAGAATTCAACATTTAGATACAACTAATTTCCAAATGATATTCAAGGCAACTATTATAATAATAAACAAAACCGAACTATCATTCCAATCAACTCGAACCTCGAACTAACACCACAACATCAATTCGAAAATCTAAAGCCTCCAAGACAGGATACAACACGACTATTAGGATCCAACCTAGAGCTTAAGTTATATTTCCCATGATCAAATACAATATGAAATTTGCTCAGTCCAAAGACACATTTTCTAGCAAACGAGATATCCAATCCACTAGAGGAAAGATGAAGCAACCAAGAGTTAGGGAACGATAAGAAATCTCAAGAGAACACGAGAATAATCCGGCACAAGATTAAAAGAGAGGAACGTTGAAAATAATGAGGTCATAAGCAAGAGACAAAGCAGATAATAGAGTTATAAAGATATCCGAGTGAGAAAGAAGATATGAGAATGCGGTTTATTAAAGATCAATTTTGACAAGAACTTGCAAGAAAGAAAATGGAAACAGATAATGGTACGAGTAAAGGTATAAGGTTTAACCCCAAAATTTCTCCCTTCAAACTTAGGGCGATATTAAGTAAACTTATCCTTTTAACAAAAGGTCTTTGACAAGGGGCTACCGTTCAACGATTCATCAAAACAAGGTACCTTAATTCGACAATTCGACGACTTCCTAAATCATCCATCCTTTCACATAACATGGCTTCCAAAACACGAAATGGAAACCCAAGAATAATAACATTCTGTTAATTCAAAAATTCGACACAACTTTCAAAGGTTCCAAAAATCGAATGACTAACAAAGACTTATCTACACTAGTCCTTTTTCAACTCCTATACTCCACAAGGTATAACATTGAACAAAACGTCATCATCAACATCTAAAGCATCCCCATCATAGCTCACCTAATTGGTTATTACTCATATCCAGAATCCTCAAGTAACATGGTTTAATCTACCATCACAACTTACTACTTCAAACGAGTCTCCGATACCCTAAGATAAAATCATATCTTTAAATCCAAGAAATATAGCCAAGTAATTTTCCACCAAGCATATACCCAAAAATACACACTTGGAAACCACAAGGAGTCACTTAGTCTCAAAAGGCATTTTCCAACTTAAGGTATCATCCAAATATTATGACTTATAAAAACTAGCCCTAACATAGGTATGATTCTCAAGACTATCTAATATAACCAAACTCCTAAGTTCAAAAGATAAAGTCACAAAAAAGGTCAAAGTCCTAGGAAACTCACTCAATCAACCTCACATCATCAATTCTTATGAATCATTCATACATACACCATGGCAAGTCTCTATGGATTAAAATCTCCAAAGCATAACACACTATACTCTCCCATGACTCGTTTACTCACCATTATAGGGTGAAACTCAAATTTACACAACATTCCTCAAAGTCTCAAAATTCACTCACCCAAAGCCATTACACCACAAATAATGGGGAAGGTATCCACAAAAGGTCACAAAGGCAAGTTAAGGATACAAAAGGTAAGATTGAGGAAAGTGACAAGAGAAATTCTCAAGGAGAGAAGTATCTGGCAGAGATGAAGAAGCATCTGGATAGAGGGAAGAGAACAAGGTACACCATAGGCAAGAAAATCATCGATGAGGTTGAAACACACTTCAATTATGCTTGTCAACCTTCAATCTTCGACAACAGGTACATCCTCTAACCATCACTTGATGAATCATAAGACATTAGAACCAAGCAAGCATAACGTCACGCAAAACAATCAACAAACAAGTTAGAACCTAATAAACTTCAAGCACACTAAAGACTACCACGTTAGTTCCTTAAGTCTACCCATCTCTCATTCATTATTCATTGGTCAAGTTATATAAGATTGGGGTGCACGAATGGGCGACAAGAGCGTTATAGCTCTAACACCAACTGTGACACCCCGCGATTTCGCAGTAAAGTAACATAGATTTGCAGCGGTAAATACGAGATTTTAAAAGCTTTAAAAAGCAAAACCGAGAATGTCACTATATTATATAACCAAAACTTAGTTTCATAAATCATTTATACAAATGGTAGTTAAATGAATTCAAGGGATCAGGATCCCTTGATAAAACACAAATAAGATAATAACTAATGTAATCTACAATGCTAAGGGTGAATCACTGTAAGTACAACGCTCGTTAGCTCCCTTATCGTACCCAAAGCAACACCAACCTGCAACCTGTTCATTCATGAAACATAACTGCCACAGTCAGCGGGGAGTAACTCGGGGTTCTCCCAGCCATATCACATCAGAACGCACATAAAAAAGCATATAACCATACTTCATTATGTATACATACATGTCATGCCGGATACAAGAATAACATTACATGATAGCAATATATATAAGCTCGTGAATCATTAATCATCTCATCATCATGTAACAAGGACTCGGGGAAGACTCTCCTTAGCAACCATATAAACCACTAAGGGCTTGCATCTCACCATTAGCGACCATATGCTTGAGAAAGTTAGTATACATTATTTGACGGCCGGGTCGATCAACGCAATGCGTTTGCCACTAACAAATGCAACAAGCATTAAGGTTGTACCCCCTTCGCTCCAACATCAAATCTAACGAATATAGAGGTCCGATCAAGAAATGAGAGTTCCAAAACATCCAATAGATAAGACTCGACCTATTACTCAACACATAACCGACTCAAGTAGGGGTGAAATATCATCATGTATGGACATGAGGATTACTGGGAGTGAAATATCATCATGTATGGACATAAAGATTAGTGGGAGCAAACTATTTTCCATGTCTTGTATGTATGAGACATATTAACCATTAGGAATGATGTACTAACATTGCCTTCCGTGGATGAGTGTTTAGGAAATCATTCTAGATGAAAGACTTGGAAGAAGCATATCGTATCTGAGGCAAGAATATCTCCAATGTCTCATATGTAGGAAAAATATTGGTCATTGGGAATGATGTACTGACATTGCCTTCCGTGGCGGAGTGTTTGGGAAATCATTTCTAGATGAAAGACTTGGAGTAGGTATCCAAAATCTATAGTTATGGATGAGAGAGGATACACATGATTGCTAATGTTTTGTAGAGCTTGAACTCGGATTTCTAAGGTAGCAATTTCGAGTGTCTTGTACTTGATTTAAGGGGATCTTGTTTGTTGTTCTAATAAAACAATATTCAAGAGATTAAGGGATAGTCTAGGTGCAACTTATAGGAGGGTTCCTATTCTTGGAGCTTTGGAAAATCATCCTAATCATCTAGCTCAAGAACAAGTACAAGACGGTGCCTTGTACTTATGCCCATACTCGAATAATACTCAATGTGAGGAACGTTTTTCTTCTTCTATTTCAATTTAAATAGTATGCATGTAACTAGATCTTGTAAATATTAAAGAGTTAATTATAGTTTTACTTAATAAATGTCTTAAGTGTAGGTATATGAACCTAACAATTGGTATCAGAGTATAGGATGTTGCATGCCATCGGTTTTACAAAGTTTTTACGAGTTAATTAAAGTAACAAAATAAAACTAGAAAATTAGTGATTTATATGATAAAGTCACGAAATTTTAAGCATGAAATACCTTCTGGTCTTAAAATGTTTTTAGGTCATTTTTATGATTTATGGAAGATTATTGCTTTATTTAATGATTTTTAGTTAAATAAATCCATTTTAATGAGTAAAATGAACTTTTATTGACTAAAAATAGTTAAATTTAGAATATTTACATGAAATTTTAATATGATATCACATGCATATTTTAACTATATTATGTAAAATGTGAGATATATATGATTTATTTTGCATGATTTATGATTTTTAATAGTTAAAAAGGCATAAATAGTGATTATTTTGGCATAAATAGCTAAAATAAATTTTTGGCAGGAGAAAATTATAATGTGTTGCATAAATATTTTAAATATCAGATGTATATGTTGAAAATTAATTAGGTTAATTTTTGTGTGATTTTAGTATTTTATTTGATAAAATCGATTAATAGCAACTATATTTTTCTCTAAAATGATTCAAAAAGTTTTCGACCTAAATTTTGACATGAATATGTTCATGGAAATTTTCCAGAATATTCAAAATTTTAATTTTCAAATTAATGAATTATTGTAATTTAATTTGGAATTATTACATAAAAGTTATGTTAATAAGGGTCAAAACCGAGCAATAATGCAAAACCGAGTTGAATTATTGTCAAATAATTAGTGGAGACTAATTTTTGAGTCCTAAAATACTTAGGGTAATTAAATTGGACTTAAATTTGATTTAAGTAATAATTTGCGATTTTAATTGGTTATTATCACGCATTTCCATAAAACCGGGTTTATATACGATATAAGGTTATTAGGGCGATTTGGCACATTTATATTGTATGAGTTTACATATAATTATGCTGCATTTTGAATGAATGAATGTCATTTTGATTTATGTAATTTTTGGAATTATGTAATTTGTCTTAGTATGGCCTTAGTTTTTAATCGATATTACCCGAAATGTATGGGTATATTGATTCGGTTGTAATTTAATGTGATCTCGTATCACTTTCATTGTATTATTTCATTTTATTTTACAAATGTATAATAGAAAACCCTTGTAATTTTATTATATCATTTGTAATCCCGGAATTTCCTAAAAGACGGTGTCATTTCGAAAGGCGTTCCAAAAGGAAGACGGTGTCCTTGGGAGGCGTGCAAACGAAGTTCAAGGGACCAAGGAGTTGGTTTCCGAGTTTTTAATAGTTATTTAGATTTTATATTATTTTAGGAAGGCCATACTAGGAAATTATTTTATTGCTTGCATTTTATTTATATGTTACATGCATGCCAAATTGCCACTTAAACAACACATGCATTTTATCGAGTCAATCGACCGCGTCAATTATAATTATCGATAGTTCACCTATTTAGTTCACTTAAAAAGGAGATACATAATATAAATTGACTTGACCTCTATTTTGATAATTGAGACTTAGCCATAACAAATAGTAGAACCCACGAATCCCAATTTCGTAAGGAAGTAGGTTCGGCTCACCGAGGTGCTAAACGTATTACGTTGGGTAAGTGGGACAATAAATGGTTATTGCATCGAAATTTGGTTGAACTCAACGGAAATATTAGTGTCCGTGGCCCATGTGTTCCGGGCTAAAAATGACGATAAAGTATTTCATCGACCAAGAATTCTAATTGTAGAATCGGTTAAAGAGTTAACCCACCAAATAATATTGACAAAGGTCGTGGAGTCCGTGACTCACATAAACCCGAGTTAATATAGGATTTGGGTCTTGGAATCATTTATGTAATTGGATAGAGGTTATTATATAAATGCTAAACTTGTTTAAAATGTTTACAAGTATTTTAAAACGAAATATGTTGATGTTTCTTTCATTTCTATTTTGTAGTCCAACTCATTTTAATTCGCAATGTCGAAAAACAACAATAACGAGGTTCGACCTCCACCACTCACCACCGTATCATGGCTAAGATCCTTCAAGGATTGTTGTAAACTTGATACGAATGGTTCAAACTTGACAGATTGGAATGGGCAACTACGCTTGGCCGCCGAAGGTGACAGTAAGCTTGGTTACCTACCCAAGGCGGCCCCAACACTCCAAATGCAAGGTCATCAAACGCCACTAGGGAGGCCTATGAGGCCTACCACAAGGTGTCGACGGCGATCAAGAATGTCTTGATCTTTTCAATGGATAGCGAGCTTCAACGTAATGCCATAAAGATGGCAACCGCATATGAAATCTATTCTAAGATCGTGACCATGTTTTCACGAGCTCCAACAATTTGACAATGTGAAGCCGCCTCCCAATTTTTCGACCTCAATATGAAGGAGGGTCATAATGTTAGCTCTCACGTGCTCAAAATGATTGAGTACGTGGAGGTGCTTAAAGAGCAAGGAATAGAGATTCCCGAACCTCTCATAATTGACCTCATACTTCACTCCCTAAGTAAGATCAAAGGGTTTGTCAACTTTAGGGTGAACTTCAACATGAAAAATGCCACTGTCTCAGTTCATGAATTGCACAAAATGCTTGTGCAAGCCGAACGTGACATGGGCTTTCAAGCTAGCTCTAGTAAGAATGTTTTGAACATCAATGTCAAGAGCAAGACGAAGTTCAAGAAAAGTAGAGGCAAAGGGAACAAGGGAAGCAAGCCCATTCACTCCTATCAAGGCAAAGGAAAGGCTATTATGAATAGCTCTTCCAAAGGCAAGAAGGGAGCCGTGTCCGAAGACAAGTGTCATTATTGTAATGGCACGGGCCAATGGAAGCGTAATTGCTGCAAGTACTTGGGAGACATCAAAGCTGGACGGGTTCTTCCAGTTGGTAATGGTTCTTCCCAAAGTTTTTGTTATTGATACTCATCTCAACTTTGGTATTTTGATACAAGTTGTGATTTTCACCACCCTTTTTGATCACATTTAGGGCATGAGAAGAAGGACAAGGCAAAGCAAGCCTAAGAGGATCTACGAGGAAGCTAGAGTAGCTACCACGTAGAGGAGACCTATGATGGGCTTGGCGAGATTTTGCTATTTGTCTTCTATTTTCTTATTGCATTTTAATTATTGGTTTGTTGAACTATTTCATTTCCATGTTTTGACATGGAAAGAATTTTGAATTCCTTTGAACAATAGTTGTATTTTGATGGTGATTTGGCTTTCAACTCAAGTCACTATATCTATGGAATTTGTTTTAATGTTCTTAAACCTTTTCATCATGCAATGTTAGTATCATGAAACATAAATTAAAACGACTAAATTGATCTTAAAAGGAATATAATGATTCGATCATTATGTATAACCAAAGTCAAGAATGAGATTCTCACTTTGGCATTGTGACTAGACATCACAACTCATTTGGAATAAGAAAGGTCAATTGCATAAGTCAAAGTGAGTTGACAAACTCACTCTTGGAGATTTACAATTCATATAAAGCCCCAAGATAAAATCTTTAAAACGCCAATTAGACTCCATTCTAGCTATGGAAGGATTAAGAATTCTAAATTTGTTCAAGACAAGGATAAGAGTCCAAGTATTTTGCTTAAATAGAATGAGTCTATAGAGAAGCTAGAATACTAAAGTCTAAACAAATAAGTCTACTATAGATTGCTCGAAGTTAATAAGAGTTAATACGAGCATTATAACCCTCTTATACCTGGAGAACAAAGCTGTTTTTGACTAAAGAATAGAGCTCATGAAGCTATCCTTACAAGAATTTTCTCATTTACACCTAAAGAAACAAAACTGTTTGTGACTAATGGTACTATCCTTCACGTAAATAAGCGTATTTACTAAAGGATAGAGTGTGAGAACATTTGTCACAAACAAAGACAAGAGAAAATGTTCTTAAGTCATTAAGGTTAGAAGCTTATAGAGAAAATATTTACTTTTTGAAAGTGATGAAAATATGATCTATAGATTGGCGGTTACCATTTCTAAATTTATAATTGTTACAGAAAAGCCATGTTGTAACACCCGGAAATGTACCCTATTTTTCTAGTAGAAATATTTTACGAAATCTTTTCAGCGAATTTAAGTTTTAAATTAGCTTTTTATGTTTCGAGTCAAATTTAGAATTTCCGAGTTCGTATTTGGAATTTCTGTGAGATTCCATGAAAATCCCGTCTTAAGGCGAGTTTGACTTTTCTTGACTTTTGAGTCGAGTTTGACTTTTCTTGACTTTTGAGTCGAGTTTGACTTTTCTTGACTTTTGCGTCGAGTTTGACTTTTCTTGAATTTTAAGTCGTCTTTGACTTTTCTTGAATTTTAAGTCGTCTTTGACTTTTCTTGAATTTTAAGTCGTCTTTGAATTTTCTTGACTTTTAAACCGACTTTGACTTTTGTTGACTTTTCCTTATAAATCTCATACTACCACTTATTCTATTTTCATTCA